>MKEJ01099945.1:0-10487 GCA_001753735.1 Embelia ribes | reverse complement strand
TTTATTTTATTTTTAAATTTAATAAGCATGTTATTTTACATATAAATGAGAGGCGTCGAAAATTATTTATTCATAAATAAGTGGCATCGAAAAATTATTTACAATCAGATATAATCTTCTTGAAAACGTAATGATCTTAGAGCATTCACTTCACTCTTTTTAAGATACTCTTTCCATGATTGAAAAACATGAATACAAATAATACGATATGATAAGAGTATTATATAAGTTAATGAGCGTGTTGTTTTATTTTATTTTTAAATTTAATGAGCATGTTATTTTACATATAAATGAGAGGCGTCGAAAATTATTTATTCATAAATAAGTGGCATCGAAAAATTATTTACAATCAGATATAATCTTATTTTATTTATATTTAGCCAAACTCAATTCATTGAGATTCAAAATTGGAAGATGATGATGAGTAGATAATATATGACTACAAATTCTGATAAAGGTAGAGAACCCGCATTAATTAGAGGGAAAGATAATTAAAAAGAAAAAAAAAATTTATTAGAGAATGTGTAATAGTAGATTTAACTGTGGAGAAATTTGCCAGATCATTATTTTTATCACATGAAATTAAATTGCAATTTTTTCTCGTTTGAAAATTGAATTCCGTTCTCATTTTAATTTTGCTTATTTTACCCTAACACTAACTGCCCCTTAATTTTCTGGTATGTATAATAAACCTCTAGCTTTCCTCTGCGCTCCTGCCCTTTTCTCTCTCCTACCTATTGCTTTCTCTTCTTGTCTCTATTTTTCAAAGGCATCGAAAATTTTTCATTAGTAATTATATGGTTTGTTTAATTAATATTACGGAGTTTTGTGAGTTTTTATCTGATCAATGTAATCCGAGCGTGTTATTATTCTTTCCTCTTTCTTTGTACAAACTTAGTGATTCCATAAAATTTGTGTTTATATTTTTTTGCAACATTGAAATTGGGGATCATATTTTAAATTAATTATTGTAGAAAACGAAATGTAGCTAAAGATGTCATAATACTTGCGCTTTTATCGTTCATTCCCCTGCTTTATATTTTCTATTATACTAATTTCCTCCAATTTCTCTTCTCAAATTAATTATTAGTCTCTTTTTCAATTCATTTATTTTACATCACATGATATTCTTTATTTTTTCTTTTTTGGCAATTGAACTATCTTTTTGTAACCAAACAATCTCTTTGTAACCAAACGAATGTAATTTATTGCTTACGTTATGAAATAAATAAAGATTGATTTCAAAAACTTATACTTTGTATTTTTTACTTGTTTTGTTGGTCTAAATATGCTTCTAATGTTATAGTTGACTCAAATTTGAGAATTATAGTTTGGTAGTGTCATTTATAATTTTTGTTAATTTATTGTTCTTAATTTCATTTTTTGCTAATGTTGATGCGCTAGTTTTTTTAAATACGTACTTGGAAATATGGATGAGGAAAATATCAAAATAAGTATGTTTTTAAAACTTTTTACCAAATTCAGTTTGTTTTAAAATTATTTTCCTAACTCAGTCTATTTCTTAAAATCGTCGTTGGTAATAGCATTTTTTTTAATATGTTGTTCTCAACGGTGGGTTTTTACTTAACAGAAGTAAAGGCAATGTCGTTAAAAAAAAACAAAAACAAATGACACCACTTGGCAATGGCGATTTAAAAAAAAAATACACGCGACGTCACTTGCAATTGCAATGACGGTGTAAAAAAAAAGGTCACCTGGAATGACTTTTTTTTTAAAAGAAAAAAAAAAAGCCTTCTATCCTAAATATGGCAAGTGATAGAATTTTTACATACATTTGTTTGACAAATTATGGCAAGTGTATGAATGCTAAATATTTTTAATGGTATGTATCTATGTAAAGTATTCAAGTCCTTTAAACCAATTAAAATTAACTTATCATGTAATTTCTTAAAAAAGCGTTTTATCATAAGCAATTCGGTCCAAAAAGTTCATAAGTTCTTCTCACCAGTGTTTTGAAATCAAATATTTTTCTCATTTAATTAGTCTAAAAAGAAATATCTCCATAAAATAAAATCCTAATTAAAATTAAATTAAATTATTTTTTGTTTGCATTTTATTGTATGAGATATGAAATATTCGAATAGTTTTAAGCATAGTTACCCGGTGTAGAGGTGTCAAAATAACCCACGATCCGATACCCTACTCGGACACTATCCAGAACCGGCTCAGGCTTGTTGGGTAGGGCCTGAGTCCTCATATATTTCCTCTCACCCGTCCTCGACCTATACCCGACAGATAGGCTCGGGGCCCGAACCCACAACCCACTGAAAATTTATAAATATATAAAGAAAAATACTTGACCCAGACCCGGACCCAAACCCAATGACCCGGTAGCTATACTCCGGGTAGGGTATGAGTACAGGCTATAAGTTTGGACCCGGATCCGGACCTGATCCGAAGACTAACATAAACCTGAGAGACCCTATCCAGACCAGAAAAAACGAACCGGACCGGATCAATTTGACAGCCCTACCCTGGTGCTAGATGGCAAATGGAAAATTGTTTATTCCAAAAACCGTATCATATAGAAATACTAAAATGACTTTACAAAAGTTTCCTTCTTATTAGGAAAATCGTAAAAATTAAAACAAATGAATCATGTTTGGTCATTTACTATAATACAAATATTATTCATAATATTTTTATAAGTATATTAATTTTCAATATTTATCCATATTAGAAATTGCATATATATGTTTAATAAGTGAACTATTTTTCATAAAAAATAATATATGATTTGTTTAATTATTTATAATGTCTCGGTTTCCATTTCATTTATATTTATATTTGTTGTTTTCCGTTTCTTACAATTATTTACTCTTGAGAGATTGTATACAAATACTAGCGTGCAGTAACATTTATTCAATTTTAATTTGAGCAAGAGAAATGATTATTATTTAGAGATTTACATAGAAATTTTTTACTTAAAACCATAAATATGTTGACATGTACCAGAAAAAATATCGATACCAAAAAAAAATAATAATAATCTCTCTTCAACATATAAACAAATGCATGATAATATACGAATAATTCCTACGTATAAAATATCTCAATCCTTTAGAAACTTTGAATGAGAAAGACCGTGGGAATGTCGGAAGGAAATGCGCGTTTAAGAATATTAACTTTTCCCCCAATTCTCTAAGAGTATGAAAGAAGCCACTTGGTATTTGGGGTGAAAAAATGATTGCAACCCGATATCTTATTTAGATTCTACCCGAATTTATTGGATTTAAACTCAGTCCAAATTCTTGGGATTCAGATTTATATCTTATCCAAACCACTTTAAGTAGGATCTGGATCCCCTCATATTTCCTCTCACCTAACCTAGGTCCGCACCCAACGGGTAGGCCCAAGACCCGGACCTATGGCCTGCTGAGAATTTGTAAATATATAAAGAAAAATGCTTGACCCAAATCTGGATTGAAACTCAAAGATCCGATAGTTATACTCTAAATAAGATATGGGTATAGGCTATAAGCCCGGGTCTGGATCCGATTAGACTTAAAGATTAACGTGGACTCGAAAAATCCTATCTAAACCCTACCCAAATCATAAAAATTGGGCCGAACCGGACTAACTCGAGCCAGATCAATTTGGCAGCCGTAGGAACCAGTTATATTACTACCATCTGGCATCTACTATTCAAATCCACCAAAATCCCCAAATTCCATTAATTTATTCTCTCTCTCTCTCTCTCTCTCTCTCTCTCTCTCCAGACAGCAGGACTTGCCATAAAGATTTGAATACTGACCAATAATAACACTCTCTCTGTGATTTATCACAGAAGAGATGGTGTTTGGGAGAGTGGCAATGCTCTTCTTGAGCTGCCTGGGAATATCATCTTCTCACCCCCAAAAATCACAAGATATTGAATCTTTATCCCCACGATCACTATCATCATCTTCATCTTCTTCATCGTCTGATGATGATCTGGCAGGTGTTGGTGCATCATCCAAAGTGAGATTAAGTGATGGGAGGCTTTTGGCATACATTGAGAGAGGAGTGCCCAAAGAGAAATCAAGATTTAGAGTTGTGATTGTTCATGGCTTTGGCAGCTCTAAAGATATGCACTTTCTTGCTTCTGATGTAAGTATTTAATAACATTCTTCTTCCTGAATCATTTTTCAGTTGTTATTATTGGAGAAAAATATTTGTTTGCTTCTATTTCCAGAATTTTCAGTTCAGTGCGTTGGCACCAGTCGTTTTGTTTTCTTATTTAATTTCTAAATTGGAATCGGAAATGTTTCACAGCATGAGCATTCACACCATCATTTCTGCTTAAAATTCTAAATCTCATGTTTTAGAAACCTATTTTTCTTGCAAAATAGAAATTAATCATTTTCAGGCATTCTAAAATTAACTTTCTATACAATTACTTTGATAATATATAAATATAAAAACTTTAAAAAATATTTTTCGAATATGTTGCGTGTGTTATATATTTTGGTGGAAAAAAATTATTTTTTAATAAAGAGAGGTGAATAGTAATATTCTTGTTAGGAAAATCAATGTTGTATTTCTAGAAAGTTTTATGTAAATAGAAAGATTGGATTATCATAATATCTTCCCATTTTCTCCTTTCCAAGTGGCCGGTGTGAATGCTCTTCTCATGAAAATTGATACAGAAGATTTATTAGTGAGGGACTGGGGAAATCTATCATCTATAATTTCTCAACGAAGTATTAATTTTTCCTACCAAAAGCCATAAAACCCTTCTTATTAGGGAAAACTGTGCTAATTTTTTTTAATTTTTTATAATTCTACTCATTTTCTAATTATTTATAAGTAAAAAAATGAGTAGTATATTAGTATTTCAATAATTGTAAGAAATTATTGTCAAAGATTGGCATATGTAAGAGAAGAATGCCTGATTTAGAAATTAAATGAGACGATTCAGTCTCCTTCTTCCTAGATGTTCCATAGGAATAAGTTGTTATTCCATTATTCCACGGAAAAAAAAGATTGATGGGAATACTTTCAGTTTCTATTCTGGTTGTTTTCTGTTTCTACTGAATATGAAATTCTCTTTTATTTCATTTTTTTATGATTATTATTATTATTATTTTACGTTTCTTTTTGAATTGGAACACAAAACTTGCAGTGACACTTTTTGGAATAAATTTGTTTCAAATTTTTTTTAAATAACTTTTGAAAAAAGCTTCATCTAACATGTTTTTGATACCAATTCACTCACCAAAAAAACTTCCTGCAATGTTTTCATTTTTTAAAAAAAACCGGATCTGAAGTGTTTGAAACCTAAAACCAAAGGGAGGTTTGTGGAGAATGATGACCAAAGGATATTTTTACTCATCAATTGATTTGGAAATAGAGAAGGTTTTTCAGTGGTAGGAAATTGCAACAATTTAAATAATGCAAACAAGTATAATGAAATAACTTTAACACTGTGAAATGTTCTCAAATTTGTGACAGATATAATTGGTTTATTGAGCTTGTTACGCAAAGGTTATATATAGTTATGGGAGCGATTCGAGGTTTTGGCGCAAATTTTTTATGCGCATCATCTAACCATTAAATCCACATTATCCAACGGTTAGATAGGTTCTGATGTTTCAGTCGTTGGGTCAGCATATGCGCAACGGCTTAGATTATGCCTGTCAAAAAGTGTTAAAATATGTGTGTCGTTTTTAACCGTTTCATATGATTATATGCTCTTCTTTTAGGTGTAAAATGGGACTATACCCCTTCAAATAATAGTGAACTGTGAACTTAGCTTTCGAAATCAAAATTTTGAACTTAGTTAAATTTTATAAATAGACCCCTCCATCCAACTCTGGTGATTTAGGCCAAAACTTCAATAAAATTTGATATTGCAATGTTTTGTTCCAAAATTTGACCCTGGATTCGGAGTTCAGATATGTAGCTGATTTGATTTTTTAGAAAAATGCAGAAATCGACCTGTTTTCATTCTGAGTTTTACAAATCTTGATCATCAATGAATCTAATTGTAAATGATTTTTTGTAAGCTAAGCCACCAATGACGGTACAAGTTACTTCTGAATTAGGCTTCGAAGAGTTTCCAGTAACCACAGTACAGGATCCAAGTGTTCTTTTTCTTTTTCAATGTTCTCGTAATTGGAAAAAACTGGTTTGACCATTCTGATTTTTGCATCTTTTAGTGTCAATGTTTCTTAACTTATGAATGGGCACTAGTGTCCCATTTCACCACATTTCGAAGAAAACCTTTCTAGCTGGATGATAAATCCGAAACACATTTTGTTTTTCAGGATCTCATGGATGAGTTGGGGATATATCTTCTGCTATTTGATCGAGCTGGGTATGGAGAAAGTGACCCTAACCCCAAGCGTTCTGTCAAATCCGAAGCATCCGATATTGAAGAACTTGCTGATCAGTTAGAGTTAGGGCCAAAGTTTTATGTTCTCGGGGTTTCGTTGGGTTGCTATCCTGCTTGGAGTTGCATCAATCGTATACCAGAAAGGTTAAATACACAGTCACAGTAAACATTGTATTGAGAAATTATCTAACAAAACCCCTTTCAAAGCTCATATACTGAACCCATACTTTTCTGAATCAGTCATTTGTGGTGGCGTGTTAATTTAAAGAGCTGGATTTTAAAAAAAGTTCCGAAAGTGACTGATTTGTTTTTGAAATAAGCTCCTTTCAGTTTTCCCTTGTCTATATTTTTCTATAAGCAAAAGTAATATAACTTATATTAAATTTTGAGCTAATATATACCTCATCTAAAAGCTAGCTTTATTAGAGAAAAGGCAAGATTAATACAATATTTTTCAAAAGGTTCATTCACTTAGGGCCTTTAATTCATTGGTGACCCAAATTCCTTTTCACAAAGTTTTGATTTGGATGTGCGTACAACTCTCAAAACCTTTATCTGCTCTCGTATGTCAGGTTTTATCTAAAAGCAAGGTAATTGACAGGAGCAGATGATATGTAATATTTCAACTATGCAAGACAGCACATATGGTGATTTTGTCATAAATTTCACTTCTTCCATATCTTTGCTATTTTCAGGTTAGCAGGTGTGGCTCTGGTGGTTCCAATGATAAATTATAACTGGCCTTCGCTTCCTAGTGAACTGATAAAAGATGACTACCGGAAAAATCTGTCACGTTGGACGCTTTTGGTTGTGCGTTTTATCCCAACATTGTTGCATTGGTGGATGACTCAGAAGATATTTCCGTCTTCTTCTTCTGTTCTTGATAGAAATCCTGCATTTTTTAGCAATAAAGATTTGGAGGTCTTAAAGAATACACCAGGATATCAATTGCTCTGCCAGGTATTTTTCCTCCGCCCCCCAAACCCCACTTTTATGTGGGAAATGTAATTTTCAGTTTTGTTATGTTTTCATTCAGTTTTTGCCAAGACATTTAGCTTCAACCAAAATCTCTCCTTGGACTTAGCCATCCTTGAGTATGCGTTGTATTAACCAAATTCTTGTGCTGCAATGCACTTGGAAAAACTAGTTTTTCCTTTTTTTCTAAATTTACATTAACAAATTAATATTACGTATCTTCTGATAATAGAGAAAATCTTGGCACAAGATCGCATTGTGTGCTTAATTAGTAGATATACTTAGAATTCTCAGATATTTCCATCGTACATCTCTTATGTGTACTATAGTAACTTCAAGAAGTCTATGCAACAATCTTCTTTTTCTCAATTTTCTTTTCACTGTTAGAAAGGGTCTCGACATTGCTTACGTTTCTGCACTCTAATTTGTCGCCCTTTTACATCTTCTCCCACTTTTATGTAGTTTGAATGTTTAAAAGTACAATCATTTAAATGACTAAATGATCAATAGTAGCAAACAACGTTATGCAGTTCTTCATTTGTTCCATTTTCTCTAGCTTTGTTTTAAAAGTTAAAAGAAAATAGTCATGGCAATCTGCTTTTGCTCACAGAATAAGTTGAAGAATAGAGTTGTATTTGACTCTCTTCGTCGTGACTTTATCGTCGCATTTAGCAAGTGGGACTTTGATCCACTCAACTTAATGGATCCATACCCAAAAAATGAAAGTTCCGTCCACATTTGGCAAGGCTATGAAGACAAAGTTGTTCCTGTTGCGCTACAAAGATTTGTCTCGAAAAGGTTACCGTGGGTTAACTATCATGAAGTTCCTGATGGCGGGCACTTGCTTGTGTACGACGGTTCTGTATGTGAAGCCATTTTAAGGTCTCTTTTACTTGGAGAAGACGTTCCATTGTACAAACCTAAATCCTTCCATTGATGGCATTGGCATTGATGATCTTATATGTAAATTAATATTCATATAAGATATAAAAATGATGGGTTGCATTTGTTTCCCGGGTTATTTTTATTTGGGTAAATAACATTCGTTGTGTTTGATTGTGACATGATTTGATCATAGCTCAAGGGAGTTTTAAGTTTCAATTTGGATATTTTGAAGAAGCTTTTTTCACAGGACGGTCAAGATCCAACCATCAATCATTTGGGTATGTCTATTATTCCTTAACACTTAAGCGAAACTACTCCTTGACTCTTTTTCTTACTTCTCTGATAATCATCATCATCATAATAATAGTAATCACTAATTTATTTCCAAGGCAAATCTAACAATGTGCCTTGTTATTGAAATGCTTGACATAGATTTCCAAAATATGCTCTAAACTTATTATAATGACAAAAGACATAGTCTTAATGCACAGTTTCAACAGCCTGGAAGCCTATTCCGTAGACCTTGGCCTCATTCGTCTTGCTGGAGTCATAGACAGTCTGAGGCTTATTGGACCCTTTTTTAACTAGGAGATCTGGTGTGCCTCTGTTAGAATGCAGGCGAAAAAAAAATATTTACAGATTTTGTAATAGTGTGTGTATACTATCATTATTTGATTCTATTATGTATATTATCATTAATTGATTTCGTTTTACCGTATAGGATATAATTATACTAATAAGATTTGTGAGTATAAATCTCGTGAACACTAATAAAAATGTTCTGGTAGAAGGAAGTCGCACAGCCTCCGATCTTCTGTTGTATTCCTATTAAACAACTTGCTCTGGAAGAGAAGGTGTACTCTCTACATCTGTAGCACAAAATATAATTAGTTATTTTTTTTCTTTTCTGCCTATGGAATGTGTTTGAATAGGGTACAACAGGGACCTGATGACAGAATATTGGAAAAGTCATCTTATATAGATTTGAATTCAACATTATCTTGGTAGATAATCTTTATCCACATAAATCAACTTAACTCTCACCCAATATTGCGAATTTATAATTTAGTTTCCATGTCATTAATGTTTATTAAAATCTCCACGTTAATATTACAGATACTCACTAATTAAATAGAATTACTGACAATCCAATTTAATTAACATATTAAATTTCCTTAAAACCTTCCATTTAACTTATTTGATATATCAGATTACAAAATTTACCTACAGGGTTTGATACAATCAAAACTTATAAGTTTCCTTAAGGAAGTATCATCAATTCCTATTCATAGACGTGGATTCCATCAATTATTAATAAACATTATATGAAAAATATTATCATCCAACTGACCGAGTTTATTGACTAACCGAGTTTATTGATTCATAATGTATCTCAATCTTCTATGAATCAAAATAACAAAAATTATCCAAATATGTCTAAATAATACTTTAAGGATTAACAATATAAACACTACCCATGACCAAGAGGCATCAATTGTCTTATATAATCAGTACTAAAACAATTACTTCGACACGACTATGTTTAATACGCATATAGTATTCTAGTACAAAGAGTTAGAATTATACTGTTCTCTGTAGTCAAGACAGACATATTAAAACCATGTTCTACAATTTACCGATGATGTGTCTATTTCCATATAAAATTGTAAACATAAAACTTCTATTATATAAAATCTGATAATCTAAATCTTCTGTATGTAAATCGTACTCTACGTATTAGATCATCTACTATACAAAATATGAGACACATTCTTATTCATTAAAACATAATGTTAAGCAAACATTGCTCCTACAGATTTTCATGAAAAAGAAACAACTTTTGTCATGAAAATATTAAATCCAAAACAAGCATGTCTTTTAGTATAATTCTATTAATCTCCCACTTAGACTAAAAGCTATGATGACATGCATCTAATACCATGTTTTCTACATGTCTATCAAAAGGGTTACTCGGTAAACTCTTAGTAAATGGATCAGCCAGGTTGTTTGCCGATGCAATCTTTGTTATCACCACATCACATCTCTCAATGATGTCTTGTATTAGGTGATACTTGCGCTGAATATTTTTGACTCTCTTGTATGTCTGGGGTTCCTTTCTATTAGCAATTGCCCCAATGTCATCACAATAAAGTGTAATAGGCGATTATGCTGAAGGTACTGTTCTAAAATCCAAAAAACATTTTTAAGCCAAACAACCTCCTTGAGGAAGCTCCATATTCGGCCTACATGGTGGAATCAACAACACATTCTTGTTTGATACTCCTCCAAC
>MKEJ01099937.1:0-21675 GCA_001753735.1 Embelia ribes | reverse complement strand
ACAGACACACACACACACACACACATATTTATATATATAATTGTGTATACATATGATTGTGATTTGGTTGTATTGAGTAGTTAGTTCCCACTCTCCACAATAAGAGTGTTTTGCGGCCATATCTCGTTCACAAATCACTCAGTATTTTAGAAATTGTACGCACCAGCATTTTTTCAAATATTGGAGGAATCATATACTCCCTCCGTCTACAAATAATAATTGATAAACTTTTCTTCCAAATGTCCATGAGTAAATAATAATTGATAAACTTTTCTTCCAAATGTCCATGAGTTATTGCACACTTATACTTTGATATGTTCAATTGTTACAAATTTAAATGCATTACCATTATTGCTCATTATGTTTGTTAGAGGCAATAATAAGGCAAAAAGTTCTGGTAGATTTGATAATTTATATCTCACTCAACATTGAAATTTACTTTTTGACTTTTGCCTAAAATTTTGTGTCAGTCTAACTCCAGCTGGATGGAGTGAGTACCATGTAATGTATATATATATAATATATATATAAAGTATAAAAGTATATTTTCCCCTAATCTTAACTAGGTTATATGAATTTGGTGGGGGAAAATAAAGTATCTTTTTAATAGAGAAATTATGAATTGTAAGTTTACCACTCCCAAATCCACTATAGCAATTCTGCTGGGAATTCTAGAAACAAAAACACTGATTTAGAACATTTTTGGTTCAAGATTTCTAACTTAGAAATTAAACGAGAGAAATCCTCCATCTGGAAAGACCAATGTGAATGATTAGCGTGGAGATTAATTGGTCGGGGTCTTCACGTATAATGAGAACATTAAATTAATGTAATTAGGTTGAGTTTAGTAATGGTTTTGTGGGGTTTTTTTATTTTAAACTAGCTGTGATGTTTGGTAAAATGAAAGATAATTGGTTTTCAACACTTGTTTTTGCTTTTTTATTGTGCTTTTAGAATCAACCTGGTGTTTTCGCTTTTAAAAATTCCTTTTGTTTTTTATTTTTATTGGTGTATGTAAAAAATCGTGTTTAGAAACTATACATACATCTTTGTGGATCGTGTGCTTTGATTTTTTCCCTAACTATATGATCTGCACACAATGTCCACACACACAGGTGTATCTAGACCTTCAGTACATGATTTATGTTTTTTGAGAAAGGAAGTTTTCCCCGCTCTCAAATTGGAGGGCTTTAGTCGAGTCAAGAAGGAGTTTGTCATACTCAGGTCCAAGTTGAGGTGTGATTTGGTGATTAATAGGAATAACTAGAACTTGACATAATTGAAAGAGACTCGATGGATTGTGCTTCCCTAGCTCTTTGGATGCGGAAAGAGAGGAGTTGGAGGTTTTTGTGAAGAAGTAACTACTGTTTATATTGTTAGTTAATTTGCTGCTTGTTTTTGGCTCATATCCTGTGCCATCATTTAATTCCAGTGCTTGTCTTGTTTGTATTTAGAAGAGGATTGCTTATTGCTGGTTTTCACTTTGTTATTATTTTTCTGGAACAGTTTTGTTTTCTATAATTAACTCAGATAAGTTCATATGTTGATAGGGGATGTTACCCGTTCAAAAGATGTTCAAAGAGCATTAAGAGGGGCAGATTGTGTTTTTCACCTTGCTGCTTATGGCATGTCTGGAAAAGACATGCTCCAATATGGTCGCATAGATGAGGTAAATATAAGTGGAACTTGCCATATCCTGGAAGCTTGCGTTGAGAATGGTGTCAAAAGGGTTGTCTACGTGAGTACGCACAATGTTGTGTTTGGTGGAAAGGAGATAGTCAATGGTGATGAAACCTTACCGTATTATCCTCTGGATGATCATGTTGATCCATACGGTCGTAGCAAATCAATTGCTGAGCAGTTGGTTTTGAAATCTAATGGGCGTCCTCTAAAGTAAGCAACTCTATTCGTTGAAATTTACTAGTCAAGTCGTCGTGGGTAGGGCTGTAATAAATTAAGTTGTTCATGAACAACTTGAATTTGGCTCGGCTTGTTTATTTAATAAATTAGTCGTTTTTGAATAGAAAAGTCTGTCTTGTTTAGGACTTGGTCTCATTCAGTATTACACAAAAAGTATTTACTCAAATTTTCATATAATACATGAAAATCCGTATCTCATTGACATATTTAAGGCGTTAAAAAGAATTTTCTGTAACATGTTTTGTTATCTGAACTATGGGTTTTATAGGATAGGAGACTCTTCAAGTTTTGAATGTTTAGTTCAGTTTGTATCCATTTTATGCAGGAAGAAGACAGGGAATCTCCTCACGTGTGCAATTCGACCTGCTGCTATCTATGGGCCAGGCGAAGAAAGGCACCTCCCTCGGCTTGTAGCACTAGCAAAACTTGGTGTGATGCCCTTCATAATTGGTGATACAACTGTATTGACGGACTGGGTGTACATAGATAACCTTGTGCTGGCCTTGATACTTGCTAGCATGGGATTATTGGATGATATTCCTCAAAAGGAAAGACGTTCGATAGCTGCTGGACAACCGTACTTCATATCAGATGGTATCTTCACCATGTTTGCTTGTAAAAATATCTGAATTTTCTATTTATTGGAATCAGCTAGGGATGTATAAGTCCTTGATATTGATTTTAAGAGTTGCATAGGATCTATTTATTGGAATCAGCTATGGATGTTCAAGTCCAAGATTTTGATTTAAGAGTTGCATAGGACCGTTTGGCATCTGCTATTGAAGCAATTTTCTATATTTTTGCTAGAAAAAGGTTCAAGGCGGCTATTCACAACAAGGTCTGCTTAAATAGAGCAACAATAGCTCAAATGATGAAAATTGAAGACTGAGGATCGTTTAGTTTTCTGTTGTCATTATCAATATATATATATGAAAGAATGCACCTGCCACAGAACCTGTTTTAGACCAAAATATTTTCATTCATAATGCTAATATTACGTGATAAGGAAAAGTTCCTTTTATTTTCAAACAAAATATCACTTTTCATACTGCTTTTTGAACATATTTTATTAGCAAATGACTGGTTATATAAATTGATCAAACTAATAGGAATAAATACCAATTAGCTCTTTGCAAAAAAATTGTAAATTGCATGTCTTTAACCCTTCATTTGCAGGGTCTCCAGTCAACACTTTTGAATTTATCCGGCCCCTACTCCAGAGCTTGGAGTATGATCTGCCTAAGTCCTCCATATCAGTGCCTCACGCTCTGCTCCTTGGAAAAATATTCTGGGCGCTCTATACTGTCCTATACCCCTGGTTGAACCGTTGGTGGCTACCTCAGCCGTTGTTGCTTCCCGCTGAAGTACTCAAGGTTTATCCTGACGCTTATTTGGTCTTCTCTTAGTTGATCTAAGTTTTATGTTTTTGTCTATGATCGTTAGTGCATCCGATTAATTATCGAGGAAAATTCTAGTTAGGTAAAATATTTGCATTGTTCTCTATTGGAAATTTGAAGATATTTACAGAGAGAGATATCTCCCTTGGTGCCCAATCAAATGCATCCTGTTTTGAGTTCCCTTTTAGAATGAGCCATGTCTTTGGTTGATCCGGTGGACCCTTCAAAATATTATTTCTTTTAGCAAAAATAAGATTAGATTACATGAAGTTGCTTGTTGTTATCTTTTTTCCCCTATGGAGAAGATTCGGTTTGCCACTTACAAGTCCCATTGCTGGATTGTTGGAAAATACTTAAGTGTAACCTCTGGGCACTGTTATTGTTTTGATTTGTATGGAAACAAGCTCTGTTTCCTGTTATCGTTTTTGTAGTTTTCATATTTATCTGATTGTTATGATTGAAATAGCCCTGATTTTTCATTTACCTCTTTCTATTCTCAGGTCATTTGTCACTACCTAAGCTTCAGAACTTAGAATGTGCAATTCAGGAAATGACTTACTCCTAGTTGTCATAACGTGATAGCATATATTAGTTGGACCATCGTGTATTTTCTTCCCTGCATTTGAGACTACTCACGTAATGCTGTTACCGTGTTACGTGGCATCACCGATACTCGAGTAATGAGAAAGTGCAATAGTGCTTCACGAACAGAATCTTCCAGCCAGATCCATTTGATAATTTGTGTTACTTGTATTGCAAAAAAAAAACTGATACAATTTCCCCCCCATATTTCAACAGGTTGGTGTAACTCATTACTTCTCTTATCTAAAAGCCAAACAGGAGCTTGGTTATGTCCCAATGGTGAGACCTCAAGAGGGCATGGCTGCCACCATATCATACTGGCAAGATAGGAAACGGAGAACTCTTGATGGACCCACAATCTATGCCTGGCTGTTTGGTACACTCGGAATGGCTGCACTTTTTGCTGCTGCATTTTTGCCAGCTGTTGGACCCGTGTCATTTCTCAAGGCATTGAGCCTCTTCATTTTCCGTTCTGTGTGGATGGTAAGGCTGGCGTTCTTTTTGGCCACAGCAGCTCATGTTGGTGAGGCTGTGTACGCTTTGCGCTTGGCCAAAAGAGTGGATCCTTGTAATGCACGAGGCTGGTTCTGGCAGACCTTCTGCCTTGGGGGTTTTTCGTTGCGTTTTCTGCTAAAGAGAGCTCGAATTTATGATTCTAATGTTAACAAAGAGCTATGAAAAATTGTAAACCATAATGTGGAAGACTCTTATTTTATTCTCATAAATGTACTATCTCCAAAACTTTTGCCCTTATAATTGGTTAGACTCAGAGGGGTGTTGTTAGGCAAGAGAGTCGGTTTTTTCTACGATGGGGCGGCACTGCTAATACCTTCGACATTCCAAATGGAAGAGTCGAGGTGAAGCAACTGTTACATGAGCATATTTCAAGGTGAGTTATCATCTTGATTGATAGTTGATACACTTTTCTGAGAGGGCTCGGAGTTATAAGGTGAGGATTTCATCGTATAAGTTGACAATGCATGTGAGATTTCCTCGGATTGTTTACCGAATGCCCAACTTAATCCTGTCATAAGATTATTCAGCAAAAGAAACGCTCTCTTAAGTTAATATTTAGATAAATTGTTCACATCTATATCCCTTATTTGTCGTAACTTTGATTATTTTTAATAGAGGGTGGTATGGTTAAATGTTATAATTTTCTCTAAAGTTGAGGGTAAATGGTATTTTTAATTCATGTGCCCTTAACTTCAAATACACAAAAAAAATAAAGGAGGGGGGTTCATTCAATTGAAACTTGGGCCGTGCAATAAACAATCAATGAATTAAGTTTTGTTGTTACAAACAATTATTGTCCATATGTTAAGTTTTAACTTTTACCTCTTTCTGAATTCTAATAGTAGTATCATGTGGTGTTATCATGTGGTGTAAATAGGTAACTTTTAAGCAAGCATCTTTGATTTGGTTATTGATAATTCATTCAATTGAACTTATCAAATTTGTTTAGCATGTGGAAATTCTTGTTGTAGTATCTAAATCCTCAATAGGACACAGCCAACTGGATTTGAAAGCTTAAAAAATTTAAATTTTTATTATGTCTGGCAATTTTTTGCCTTGCGCTTCAAATAAGTTGGGTCGCCTTGTGACATTGCACTAACATCGAGCTTGCACGCCCTGTATCTTTATATTAATGAAAAAGTAAAGAAAATACTGATTAAAGCATAAAAGTGTGCATAAAGGGACCATTTTACTTGCAAAAAAGTCTACCAAGTCTACGAGAGACATTTACCAAAACTAAGGACCATACTAATACAAAGTATTTCATAGTTTGGAACCAAAGGGGCAATAATGAATTTGGGATGCTAGACAGGGGTGAGTGAAATTTATATTTCCGTTTGAAAGTCAAAAGAAAATTCTGTTTCTATATTTTATTTTTATTTTTTTTATATGCTTCAGTTCTGGGCCAGCGCCCACGGGATCCGTGTACCGCATCCTCGAAAGTTTCCCTACAACATTTCTATATGTTCCCTCTTTCGTGGAGAGTGATGCATTTGTAGGCTCAACTCTCTGATCAGAACTCGTAGAATGGGGAGTACACTCGGTTCAAGCGATTCGCACAGCAATTTGGGTCTGCATTTTATATTGAAACCCCATTATAACTTGTTCAAAACAATAGATTTATCTCATATTTCTATAAATTACTTTGAAAGCTTGTTGCGGAGGCCTCTTTCATAGTTGTGAACCATGTCTATCGGGAAGTAAATAATATAGCAGATATACTAACTAAAAGTGCCTCCCACTGTTGGAAAAATTTTGTTAATAATATAGCAGCTGACTTTTTGTATGATTTACTTTCCTTTGATGTAACTGGTCTCCTACTATGTAAAATGGCTCACCTAATAAAATAAAGCCTTGGCTTTGTTAAGAAAAGTTAGTATCCTTGAAAATTTGCTTGATTTAGGTTTTTGACATTCTTCATTGTAAATTAGTGCGCTTCGTCATTTTTTTTATGTTATAGAGTTTAGGGCGACGGGAAGCTATTGCAGTCCAAAGCCAAGACAAGCCATGACCGTGATTACATAAATTTTGGCAGCGGAGCTTTTGACTGTAACTTAAAAAATCGGCCCCATATGTTTTTGTTACATTTCAGCTATGAATTGTACATCCCTTATAATAGATTCATCAGAACGACTATGATAATTGCCTACCACACTCTTATCCCCAATTCTATACGATAACTCGGGATCATGGGAATAAATAAAATAGGACAGAAAATGTAGAAGATATGGGTCCTTATCGAGTATCATTAGCACACTCGTTAACATTACTCATAGTTTAAGCTACTGATGACATGACGCACAATCAAAGCTTGACACAGATTTTCTTTCTCCCCCATGTTTAGACAGGTTAACCAAAAAGATGTACGAGAGCAAAATGGCTACAACCATATCATACCGGTGAGATAGGAAACAGAGAACTCTGGATACATCCTCAATGCAGTTTTTGCTGCTGCTTTTTTGCCCGCTATTGGCCCGTATCGTTTCATAGGGCATTGATTCTCTTTATTTTCCAGCCACTGTGGATGGCGAGGCTGGTTTTCATTTCGTTAGCATTAAGTCATGTCGGTGAGGCTGTATATGCATGGTGCTTGGCCAAAAGAGTGGGTCCTTCTCATGCCAGAGGCTGGTTTTGGCAGACGCTTTTTCTTGGGTTTCTTTTGCTGCGGTTCCTGCTGAAGAGAGCTTGAAGTTGTGATTGTGATGTTAAGGGCACTGGGGACGGAACCATATCAGACCGAGGCACGACTGAGTGATTATACTATGAGGCACACCCTATAGCATTCATCTGTCTCATCCCCATTTATATGCACTTGTATTAGAGACTAAAAAGTATAAACAGAGCGTGTGATCCATACCAATCATTTAATAAAACAAAAAAATAAAATAAAATAAAATTACAAATATAACATCGGAAGTGTTTATTGTCAAATGCAGTTGCTTGCTGAAGTTTGAATATATACCCCCTTCCGAAAATATTTCTGAGATGTAGCCTCTCTAAAGTTGCCCTTCATAAAGGGCCACGCAGACGGTGAACTCTTCAAACTCAAAAGCATTTCAAGAACAAGACAGATTAATCATATAAGTGACACAAGGCAAATCTATACGAAATTTCAATGCGCAAAAGCTTCGTGGCATGAACTGGAAATACACGAGTTCGTTGAAAAACTCGGCCTTAAAACAACTTAAACACTAGCTTTTACAAAATCAAAACTGACCACTTGAACCAAACGTGGCTTAAATCATCAACCTAAAGCAAGGCTACAGTTGGACTTGCTCAAAAAATTATTTCTGGTCAGGCTTAGGCATGTTTTACCTGAATCATCGAATCCAACACAGGTCTTCAAAAGTTCCCATGAGCCCACTTCCCTACCTGCTTATGCTGACTCCTTGCGACAACCAATAGGGTCAGATCAGTTCGGAATCCAGTGGCAAATTCAGCAGTTGCATGACCAACTCAATCCTACATGGGCAATAAGGGTTCATACAAAGATTTAAAGAAAATATGCATCGAGTTTAGGCTGGAGGGAATTGCCCCCTCCTCACTCCCCATTGCCCTTCCTTGCACCCCTAATGTAAAACAAGTTGATCATGCTTGAAGAGTGATAAATTTTGGCAAATGCCCCTTGAATACTTCGCTTTATTTGATTTTGGTCTGGTACAATTAGATCACCGCAGGTATGTTTTTACCCATCCGGGTTGAGAACGGGGGTTAAGTAATACCCAACAGGTACAGGAACAATATCGAGCACTCCAGACCCAAGACTTGGAGAGGTATAGACATATCAAGACACTTATTTGTTTAGAATACTGCAGTTTTGACGGCTTTTTATGAAAAAACCAGTATTTATTACGCAGCTTGTGGCACTAAAACCTTTTGCTACAGGAGTAATATTAGCTTTGGAAAACTCAAGCTACTACAAACTTGCATTCGAGAAGTTTCTACAAACACTTATCATGAGACAATCTAAAAATCAAAGTTCCAATTCGAACTTGAAACTTGAACTTAGACAACAAAAATCTCCATCTAATGGAATATTGCAGAAACCAAACATGCATAAATGGAAGAGTACTTATACATGGCAAGGTCCTTGGATTAATATGTATGACCAAATCATCTAGCAATAGATCAAGTGGAACAGAGTCGGTGCACGAGGAATACCAATAAACTGACCCGAGTGAACATAAGCAACACAAGCACCATAAGAAACTGAAATCCTACTAAATCGTATATATAAATAACCATCCTGCGATAAGTCATGGTGACTACAGAGTACAGGACAAAACCTGAGCCTATAGGACTAAAAGCTGCACGAGTTTTTTTCTCAATTTGCAAGGCCTCTAGAACTAACTTTCAAAAGTGAAGGTACAAGAGCTCGAGCCAAATTATGCTAAAACATTCACAAGCTTGGTCATGTTGCTTTTTTTATCAATGTCATTGCTAGTTCTCGGTTTTTTTGTTTTTTTTTTTTTTTTTTCCCCACTCAAACTTTGATATTTGGTAACAGTGTTAGTTGTTTACTCAGATTAAACTGAACCCAAGTATCGGGAACCATTCAAACTATTTTCAGATATCCGACTCCTCAAAAGGAACACGAACATATAGTCGGCCATGTAGACTAACAACAGCTGACGTCTGCAACGGATCAATTCTAGCCGGTAAGGTAACCACCTGAAAATACATACCATCATGTTATTGTTTCACAACAAAAATACATCTGTACATATATATAATCATTCATACCCTCCAAACACAGCTAAAATGCCCCAACTAAGCTTATTTCTTCATCTATAATCAACCAGAAATACGTGAAACAACACAATTAGCTAACAAAATCCACTAAAACGAGTTATATCTCCACACTACTTTATCTGTCTAATTCTGGGGGAGCTGCTTTAAGATTTGTCAACGCGCTTAATGACCTAGCATAATAGTGTATCAAACTCTCAAGCTTGCCCACATATATTCCTACAAAATAACTGGAGACTAGTTATTGAAGAATGAACCTTCTAGGGATTTTCAATCTTCATACAAACCCACCCTAACTTCGTCTATTTCTGTTAAGGAAATTATATATTTTCATGAAGAACCATCTACTTGAGATCGTAGTTGTTGTTGCCTAGGTTTACCAAGAAAGGCAGAAATATTATATTCATAAATGACCCAATTTAGAATTGACCACTCAGAAATCAGATAAAATAAATACAGTCCCTAACCTTCCTGAAAGCACTGATACCCCAAGGGTTGTCAGGCTGCTCTGGTTGACCTGTGATGACTAAGCGTCCAGCAGGATCAGATTGTACTCTTACCTGAATCCCCAACAAACACATCATTAGCCGAGTTATACATTCATCAGTGCGCTTCATATAAATAATAAAAGCCTCATGTGTAAAGCACGTCATGACAGCCATATCTTTTCCCTTTTATTTTAACTCTAATTACGGTTTGCAATGATTGTTTCTCTTGTTAGGTACTGATGACGAAGGTACGATTGCATTACGGTATGATGTTGACTTTCGATTGACACTTTGAAATCAGCAGGGATTTCAAATTGATTCTTGTCTGGATAACATCAGCTAATTTATACTTTTTAACAAAAACTTTTTATTGGAGACAACGCAAGAAAGGGAGTTCCCAGTTAGCTTAGCATGAAAACCTCGCAAGTGCGCACAACACATGCCAACAATGAGAAGGAAGTCCTCATAAAAAATTTGGTCCCATTATTAATAAAAAACGTAAGAATTTTTACTGTACACAATATCAGGGATGAAAAGTAGAAAATATTTTAAATGAAAAATAAAAGTATGTATGACATTCTGGCAGCAGGGCTCGTAACTAAAAAAACAATAGCAACGAAATCGCTATCCGTAGCATGAATCCTAGCACATGGGCAACACAGATCACATCAAACTTCATCCATACACATCAATAACTCCTGCAACATAAATGCATTATCTAAATAAAAGAAAACAATGACAAACTTAGTTCTAAGATTCCACTTCCAATTTAGTTCATGAAACCCAACCCCTTAAGTTACAGTTATCCTGTAATATAATTTGCAAAGATAGAAAATTCAATAAAAAAATTATGAGGTAACTGGATGTGAGGATACTTTGGAGAAAACATACCAAGAGTTATATGTAATATCAGCATCAGAAAAAGGATGAGATATATAATATGCGCAAGGGTAAAAAAAATTTAAAGTAAGCACATGTTTACAAGAAGAACAGACCTCCTCACGCAAAAGTCCAGGGACTAGAGCATAAACTTCAAAACAATCATCCTGTACATCAGTTGCAGTGACTAGTAAGAGCTTCAGCCGAAAAATTTAGTAGCAATTTCTTTTTGTTTAATTTCGACATAAACTTACAGCCTCGCGCACATTTATTTTCACCCATTCAGCAGGGGGGCCAGCATCTTCAACTGTTACCACCAACCTGGTAGATAGAGGCAATTAGCCACAATTTCAGAAGCTAGTGACCAAATATGTAGCAAGAAATAGGGGCTACATTTCTGCAAACAATTTAGGCTGCATGTCAATTATCAAGGTTTTTTTTTTCTCTCTTTCTTTTCGGGGGTTGATAACAGTCAAATTGTCAAGTTACTCTCGGGGAAAAAGCAACATTTCCTGAAAATCAGTTCATCATGGTACGTGAGGGAAACTTTTGCAGTACCAGTACGGCCAGGGGCTTAGTTTAAATCTCATTTGGAATTGTTGTCGACTTAAAAGTGGATTGTATTTGTGCCCATATCTATATGTATTACATCCTTTTTGAGGTAAATCTAAGGATTGCTATGCCTTAGGCTCCGCAACCAGGGTCCAGCATCCAGGGTGAATGAAAGAAAGAACTTAAATCAACATATACAGAATCACAATACAATCCTTTCATAGATGACACTAATTAAAAGAATTTATGACAATAGGAAGAACACAAACGGAACAAGATTCCATATCAGCAAGGGCCTTATCCACATAAAAATGGAATCTTTTATCACAATAAGAGATATTTTCATTCTATACCAATCATAATGTGGCTGCTAATACCCTGTAGGCTGAGGAGCAAATGGGCACCGCAATGTTTACATATGGACCCCCACATACCATTTAGGATTAGTAGTATTGAACTTGCTACATGACAACGGCCTATCTGAACCAGGCTTCTACCGCTTTTAACCCTGTTTGCATAGGCTCATGCACGGATATATACATTCGACAATTCCAGGGACTCTCATTCCAATTGATTATCTTCAGGTATAAGGATACTCAGATTAAACATGCACGGGTTCAGCATTTCAATCGCCTAAGAACTGACATAAAAATCTGAATCTAAGGAACTTAAAACAAATCATTCTTTTGTTTTCTTTTCTATTTTTTTTCCAAAAAAAGTTCATTAACTGATTTTTTTTAGCAAAGTTACAAGTGCAAATAAAGCATATCTGTTTAATGCTCCTGCTTCATCAGACTCCCAAGAACAGTTCTTTGTCATGAGCCAATGAGAAAAAAAATCATGCGGGAAAAGGAAAAGCTTATAAAACAAGTAACAGAGGACAACCAAGTAGTAATGCCAAATAAGAAAATGAAAAGCAGAAAATATTAAAGGGAAAAAAAGCAATAGGGGGCTTGTATGAACACTCACTGGAAAAGAAAGAAGGCAGCTCGATGGAACAAGCTGAAATAACAACAAAAAATTAAGATTGGATCAGAAACTTAACTGTTTCCCTATTTCAGTTCTGGCTAGTTTCACAGTATGCTCCATCTCTCCAGGCCTCTTGTGTTTAACTGAGCCTGAGTCAATCAAAGAGATTTAGATGCTTAACTAATACCGGAAATCACTGTTAAAAGTAACAAAAGGGAGAAGCAATTAATTCAAATACTTGCTACATAACATGTCTGTCAATTGCTACTGGAGCAGCACTGGGTTGACTATCTTCTAAATTATAAAAAGCTTTGATGAACAGATGCAAGAACAACATAAATAATGTTGACAACTCATAATAGTAATCTGAAAGCATATCTACAGATTTATGATTGTTAGCAGATTGACTTTCTTCTTTTGGGTGAGATCAGTGACAAGGGACCCATCTTCCATAGGGCATCCATGTCTTCTGGAAAACTTAAACATGAGTAATAAATCAAGTACAAAAATCTGAAAGAGAACATACCGATGCTCCTGAGACTTTTTTCACGCTTTGGCATATTATTGAAGTTCTTGTCCTAAACAACAAAAAGAGAAAAAGGAAAGGATGAACACCATGTTTCAATGGTACAAATTAAATGAACAAGTGAAATGATATCAATAGTAGATAAGATTGACATGTAGAAGGAAAAGAATCTACAGACACAAAACTACACCAGACCTTAATCGCAGGCTCGCCAACTTCAAAAAGCTTCTGGACATGCCACCCTTGCATGGCACGTGATGCAGCATCCCTCTTTGCTCTACTACCAGATAATCCTGGACCTTGGTAACCATTGGCCTAAGATGGGGAGCAATACAAACTTGAAAATACCTCAAAAACGAAGGGCAAAAAATTAAAGCACCCCGAACCCAACTTTACCCGAATTCTAAGCACTTGCTGAAAATCTGACATCACAGTCACATACAATATAAAAATTGTGCAACTGAACTCATGTAAGCCTAGTCTAAATACCTTACATACAGGGAATAACACAGAACCCAATATTCATAATAGTTCAAAGAAAACGAAAAGAACCCAATCTCTCAGTTAATATTGCAATAGCAAAATTAGTAAAACACCTTTAGACTTACATTATTATCAACACTTGAAGACTCGGGAGCAGCAGAAAATTGGAGCTCACCGTTTTGGCTCTTGTACCTTTCATATTCCAGAAGTGCCTAAAAGAAGAACAGCAACAAAAACACTTTTACATTCTTTTGTAACCGAAGATAGCTTTCCATTAGATCAAGCCAGCAGCGTTAAAATATCAGGAAACAAAAAACAAGAACAAGATATACATTTGGAAAGTATATGCATATTGCGTTGTTATGGCACAATACCAATTTTTGAGTGCACAGCATACACATGCTAACGGATTAGCACAGCACTCCATCCTTGTTTAAAGTCCATTTATGGTACAAAGGATGGATGCAAAAATATATACAGCATCTATCTGAAGAGATGAAAAGGGTCACAACATATATTAAAAAACACTACGGCCCAGTAATAAACAAAAGTTACAATGCCCTAAGAAGAAAAAAAAATAATTCAGAAACATAAGTTTACCTTCTCATAGAAATTGCGAAATGTCCAAGAAACTGTAGTGCAGGTCCTGAGGGAAAGTTCAAGAGATTTAAATTATACAAATATAAAGAGACAAGAATAGTGAGAAACAACAAACTTTTAGAAGTCAATCATCAGATACACAACATTAGCTTCAAAATTTATTGCAGACTCTTGGCAGCAAGTATATTAATTGTGGCATATCAAGATGGAGGACTTAGATCGTGTCATACTCACTTTGGGGGATGGAACGATATTCCCACTTGCCTCCATAACTTGGTTCCAGTCACCTGAAAGTACCCATAGTGCTTGCAGATCAGTTAAATCTGCATATCAACACCATCATAATATACCAGCAGTGACAATGTCAACTTAGCACACCATCACAATATCTCAGCAGTGACAACGTAAATTCAGCATAGTTAGGTACTTCAACTCAAACCTTTTCTTAGACAACAGCAACGGTACAACGCAGTACATCATTCCCAGGCTGAAAACAAAGCCTAATCCTAATCTAGCTGATACAAATAGTAAATATGTGATTCACGCTAATATGGAACCTGATTGAAGATAATGGTTCAAGGAGTTAGCATTACTTTTCACTACAAGTGTAAACAGTATATACCTATGGTAGATTGACGAAGAGTTTAGAATATGCAAGTTAAGCTGAAGTTAACCTCTCCACTATTCTTTTCCTCTTCGATGTTCAGTAGACACCAAATTCATACAGATAACTAATAAAGAATCTTCTTTGCTCTCGGATATTAGTTCTTTTTTACAAGTTGAGGATATTTATATTTGCGTATAAGCAAGCATCTGTATAAGTATCCTTGTTTTCAGAAACATAAAATTGAAATCAGAATCTTAAGAGCAACACTAGTCCCAGTCAAGAAAGAAGTGCAAGTAACACAAAGCTTTTGCAAAGCAAAAGAATTGTAGCCAGAAAAAACAATTTATAAGAGTAAGAAGAGTACACATGATAAAAAAACAAAAAGCCCCTGAAACTCAAATAAAGCGGGAATGAGGGAAGAGGAGGGGAAGAGACAGAGAGAGAGAGAGAGAGAGATTATTGATTGGTTGATGCAGATGTGCCATTATCTGCCACAGAGAACTTAAAACCTAGAGTAACTACGCTAACAATGCCTTGCAAGACCGTGGGTTATCAGTCAACAGGAAATTTGTAGCTTTTTTAATAACAAATGGCTCCTAAAAAAAGGAAATTTTAAAAAGATTTTGTTTAGCAAGTTTTCAGTTATTCAATCATGAAAAACAATAACATGAATTCAAATCCGCTGGTGTAGAAACATGAGAATCGATTAAGCCACCAACCAAAAGGAGCTCCAAAGGACTAAGAAGAAAAGACAAGATAGGATGTTGGAAGACCACTATTATCCTCAAGAGCAATACCATGCCAACAATGGAAGGCAGGGTAGTGGGATTCAAACTTCAAACCAATAAGATGAATGACAGGAAAAAGATACTGACCTTACAAAAGCTTGGGTATTAAACTTAGTGGAAGTAGGTACTTGGAAAAGGTTTCAATGGAGGATCACAAAATTTAACAGATGGACTCTGCTAGAGAAAATCGAGGCCATCTTCCCCATATGACAAAAGCACACATCTTAACTCCATTATCAAGGCATCTTGAAGAAACTGACCAACTATTACTCTAGATTATAGAAGATTTCCTAGAAAACTGCCCATATTTGTTTAACAATTGCCTGAATCACATTTAAAATAAACAAAAGAAAGACTGCTGCATAACTTTTATTCAGTGTCATTATCTTTCCTCATATTTACAGCTCTGAAAACACGAGACTAGACCAAATAAAGTTAGTCTGTACAAGTTCCTAGAATACCAGCAATAGATGCTACTACATAGATTCTACATAGCAAACAACTTTCCTGCAATAAAGCTTTTACATGACTGCAATTACAAACAAATATCTCTAGCAGTTCCTTCTCTGGACATAGTTACTATGTGCATTAACTGACATCAACAATCTCAATGAAACTTGTAAAGGAAGTAACAATCAAAGCGTGCTACTTGCTTACAACCATGGCATAAACTCTAGAGGCATTTCGATCCATAATTTAGAAAAACGTTACGATATTACAAACACCATTTTTCAAGAGAAAAATGTACAAATCTTAAAGCAATAAAAAATTATGAACAATAGAGAAGATCGTGATTAAAGGGCGTACCCAGTGCCGAAGCTCCAATACTGTGGGGTCTGGGGAAGGGAATATCTAAGCAGCCTTCCCCTGCAAGGGAGGCTGATTCGAATCCGCGACCACCAGCGCACAATGGAGAGACTCCACCATTGCGCCAGGCCCGCCCTTCAGAGGAGATCGTGATTAATTTCTCTAAATTTTATGCCCATGGGTTTTTCTTTAAAGATAAAAAGCATAAAACAGAAAATGGCCCAAAAGAAGCAAGCAGGTGCAAAAAAAGCAAAGGCTTTTACCAAAAGCACATGCTAACAAACATGTGCAACTCATCAGGGACAAAACAAAGTGTGTATATAAATAAAACAACAAAAGAGCAGAAAAGGAACTTCCATGTATATGCAGTGGATGTTCAATCCCCTGAAACTCTATGATATCTCTCCTGACTCAAACACTAAAAATATGTCGAGTAACATGACATATACGTCTAATAAAGCGAAGTAGACTTTCCTAACTAACAAAGGCATAATTTTAGCACGAGCAACGAGGCAAGCACAAGCAATTTACACCAACTACAAAAGCTCCAGAGCAATATGGTAATGGTGTACACGTAGTTAACAAACTTGTTATAAGGCTTTTGTATCGCACTGACCTATACCCAGTGGTTCCTTATTTCCCGTAGGATGTCCAAGATCAGAGTAATAGTAAGAAACCTTTCAAACAAAGAAGTCTGCCAATAGTCAGGCTGTGTCTTTTCAAAAATCAAACAGAGGTGCATTTGTGCATGAATTTGTAAGTCAATTCAAATGTTAAAGGTAATACGCCACATGTTTGGTAATCGTACCCACAACCTCTATGTTGATGTTATAATCTTCAAGAAGTTGCTCAATTATAGAATGACAGTAATCAAGTTAAATAATTCTACTCTCAATTCCTGACAGCCTACCACAGACGCATGAGCAATGCAACATAATTAAATGCAGTGACATGACATAGAGAGAACACAAATAAAGAAGGCAAGCCCATACCAGATCATAACCACCCAACTTAACGACAGCTCTCCATAACCTAAAATCAAGTACAAGTACAAGCACAAGAACAGGTTAGCCCATGTCTAAAACTAGGCATCAAAATTATACACACCTCAGATACATAAGCATTACTTGAGGCAGTTTAGGGGCTGCTGATAAAACTTAGGGGGCTTGAATTCAATTCCCCTCTCTTTGTAGAAACATTCCAGTTCCTTCATGAACGCTGCCTGCTCCTCTGGTGACCCATCCTCATCGTCCTCCATAATCTGAAACAAGAAAAGCAAAATCTGTTTAATAGCCATTGTTTTGTCAGGGTTCCATACTACCAGTTGAGACAGGTACTATTTTAACAAATTGGATTTGATAGTGTCACAGCTCTTATGACTCGGATTAGGTTTATCGTTAGATGAACCTCATTGCTGAGATAGACCCCCCAAAAAAACATCTGTAGCAATAGCTAGTCCTCATAATATTTTTTTATGAAATTCAAAAATACCTCAGATTCTAGCCAGTTGTTTGATATTTCCTTCCTATCATCATCAGTTATTGCATTTGAACACCTTGTTGGGGAACTGGGTGTAACAGGATCTTGCTTATTCTCAGCAACAGCATCAACAGCTTCAATTCCGTTTTCCATCACCTCCATGCTTTCAGAATCATCTTCGTCTTTGTCAGGCTCATCTGGTACATCAACTTGTTCCTCCTCATCAACCTGGTGATCTTCCATCATGGGTTGTTGTTCATCATTCCAAAGGTTTTGGTCCTCGTCACCATTTTCTACACCATAAGGATTTTCGTCTTCAGCATCATCACCATTTTCTACAGGGTAATGGTTTTCATCTTCAGCCACATTAGACCTGACTTCGCTGGGATTTTGGTCATCCAGGATCGCAGCAGGCAAACTTACTTCTTGTTGGTGTTCCATTTCCGAATCAACGGGGCTGTTTTCAGGAACTTGTCCATCATTTACCAACTGATCCTCTCTGTTCTCATTATCCTCCATCTCTTCCACGCTCGTTTAACTTTTAGATCCTATGATAATATTACATGATGAAAAAAAGAGAGTATATAAGACATTGCGACAAAGTAAGCCACACCAAACAATCAGATGAAAATGAAATAGATGAAATAAAACAAAGAACTTTGTTAGTTTACCATAATCTATCAATAATAATAACCTTTTTTCCCAAAAAAATACAAGAATAAATTAGCAAAGAATAGAAAATTGAGAACCCACATTTTTTGGTTTCTCATCCTAAGCGAATGGAAACACAATATTCATCCATACATTGAAAAATTCAACATATGTCAGAATCTTGGGGGAGGGGGGGAGAACAGTTCATGTCTTTCAAATAATAAAATTTTAACAGTTCATAAGAAGCGACAAACACTATGGGAAATACAACCTAACTGCTTTTCACAAAGAGATATCAGCATGATTTAGCCAAAAACAAAAAAAAATTAAGTTCCACATCCTAAGAGAAATAACGTAAACTCAGGAATTATTCATGCATTTACACATGAAAATGCAACATAAAACGTAGATTGTGTTTAGACAAAAAAAAAAAAATTATGGCTACAACTTAACAACAAATAAAGCCAAAAAACACACATATTTAAAAGATATAACAACAAATAAGCCTTTAATTGACTACAACTTAGTTTGTTTTTCCAAAAGACATAAAAACAAATAAGCCAAAAGAAAATACAGATTCGAGGTTTCATATTTATAAAAAAAAAAAAAAAGGGAAACACACGAATTTTCGACACGTTTATACAAAAATCCAAACACAAGACAGATACTTTAAGCCGAAAAAAAATTTAAGACTTAATATTTAACAGCTCATAAGAAACGAAAAATTTTGCTAAAAAAATAGAAGTCTTGAAATGGAAATTAAATTAGAGAAATGGGAATTGTCAGCTAGGGTTTCAACTTCGTAGTACAGCGAACAAGGGATAATAAACTGACAGTATATATATACGCAAATACATACATATGCATATATATAGAGAGAGAGAGAGAGGTCTTACCGTGGCGTCGGAAGCTGGCAAATTTGCACGGCGGAGAGAGAGAGAGAGAGAGAGAGGAGCGGAGTGAAAGGAAGAGCACAAAATTACACATCAACAGAACTAAGCTCAAACAGTGAAAAATAAAAACAGAAAAGGGGTAAAATATACTTTGCCCCCTGAGTGTTCTGAATATTTCAATATCCTCCCCTTGATATCTGGAATTACAGTTTCCCCCAATTCACACTACAAGTTCAACTTTCATGTGGAAAGACCTATTAGCCTCACTTTTTGTCTTATTTCATTCATTTTTTAAGCTAACAATTGAGAAATTAGAGAAAGATCATGAAAATTAAAGGAAATGTTCTATATATATAATTACGTAATCTATTTTTGAAAAAATTTAAAAAGTAAAAATGGGTGCTAGTTATGGATATTTCAAAATTTTATTAAGTCATTATGACATTTAATCTAAATTTTACTTTGCCCACAAATGTGGGATAAAATGTACCTACACATAAATCTCGTGGGAGACTAGTGTAGTTTCAAAAATATTATCGAATATTTTGGAATTGTTTAGAAACCTTATGTGGGTGAAGTTTAATTTTAAAAAAAGAATAATGTAAGGTATTGAAGTGACGTGAGAATTAGTGGTAACTCCCAAATGAAAGTTACAAAAAATAGAAATTAATGTGCTATGGTTTCATCGAATTTAGAGATGCGTTTACTAACTCTAAAAATAAAATAGAGATGCATTTGGAAGGATTATTAGGAGTGTTGATAAAACTCCCAGACCATTTTAACTGTTGAAATCAAATCGAGCCTGAAGTAAATCGAACCAAACGGATTAATTAATCATTTGGTTTGGTTGATAAAATAACAAATTGATTATAAGTGGTTCGATTTTAAATTTTATGGGTAAATCGAACCGTCAAAACCAAACCGAACTGCTAATATTCATGTCATAAAATAATAACATATATTTACATATACATACAAATAAATAAGGTAGAAAATAATAATATTTATTCATATATGAGTGTTCTTCGCTGATGTTGCTTGCTATTTTTTTTGTTGTTGTAGCTTGCTCTTTTTAGTTCATGTGGAAGTTTGTTACTTTTACTATTTAAATTATTTTGTAATATGGTGTAGCTTTTTATTTAATTCTAAATCTTTATAAACTTATAAGTTGTTGCTGCTCGTGCTATATATAACTACGCTCAAAACTTGCTTAGGACCCATTATATTTTTTATTAGCATAGATATTTTTACGTATTAGTTATGATGTCTAACTAGTTACCATTTAATAAGCGATTGATTTATATTTAAAACGACCAAACCTTCTGAATTGAACCGCTAGAGATTTGTTTGGTTTTGTTTTGTTTAGTTTAACCGAAATAAATCGAACCGCCCACAAGATATTGGTTTGGTTTCTGATTTTCGTCAAAACCACTGAACCAAACTGCCAACACTAAGGAATATTATTTTTCAGGGGTAAATGGTAATGAATAGATTATGATAGGCAAAGTTGTGTTCGAGGTAAAATAAAGCTTTTCTGCGTCTATGGTTTCTATGGGGGCTGTGATTCCCATTAGATACTTGTTATATGTAACCTAGGCCTTGGGTTAGTGGGCAAATCTATAAATATTAAGTATAATAAATAATACAATACGGCTCTTTCTAATACTTTTATTTTATGTGAGATTGTCGTATATTAGTTAAAATCATATTAAAGTATCTAGAGGTACTGGATTCAAGTCTCATCGCTAACCAATTAAAAAAGTTGAGTTACACTTGTTGGATAAAAAATATGTCACAAGTAAAAATACGTGTTAAATATAACAAATCATATAATGCAGCTAAACTTTTAGGTGAGATGTAAGACCAAATTTAACTTGAGCAATTAGGAGTTAAGATGAATACATTTTCCAGTTGATTTTTTCCATGAATCATTTATTCGGATAATGAAAATTATATGAACACTAACTTGGGATCTAATAGGATTATATTATGGTATTCATAAGTTGGGTTCCGTTACTAAATTTCAACTGGCCTTAAAAGAATCTAGTATGTTCAAAATACCTACTTTTATGGTTCTAATAACAAAGCCCAAGTTGAATAACAAGAGTTTCCATAATTCCATAGACTTTTCCAATTTAATGACAAAAAAATAACTCTCTAAACATTGTTCTTAATCAATTGAGAAATACTTTTGAGAAAATAGAAAGAATGTTATTGATCGGTTATAACAAAATCATAAATAAGACACGGCTAGTCCTATATATTTCCTTTTCGGTATATTACTAAACATTTTCCCATATATACTCCTTAAAAGCTATTATTTAATTCCATATTATTTCACTATCTATTTTGAACAACTGGGTAATGTCTCACAACCTCCATATTTATTGTGTATTATTGAGGATAATATATGCTAATGGGAGTATGAAAAAAATAAATATGTGTTGAAGGATTAGCTTATGCAATTATTGTTAACTTTGGAAATAAGAAAAATGCAAAGTTGTAATTAATTTAGATTATAATTTGATTTGTTTATATTTCCATCTTTATGTTTTTAAGTTATCTATATAAGGAACTCATTATAATTCTATAAATATATACTAACAAAGATTATTCTTTATTTTCTTTTATATTATTTAACATGTATGTTTGAGAATTAAAAATGTTTACCTTGCTTACATGTAACATAAGATTGAAAATGAGCCAAGAAGACAAGACTTAATAATAAAGTGATTAAAGAATTATATGAATTTTTATATAAATTAGCCACTAAATGGAATGACTGATAA
>MKEJ01099919.1:0-11549 GCA_001753735.1 Embelia ribes | reverse complement strand
AACCAAGGGCAATAATATATCCGAAAAAATAGAGAGAGAAAGTGAAGAGAGAAAATAGAGAGAAATGATACATCCTAGCCGTTGATCGCTTCAGATCCAACTACCTAAAAAATTTGTAAATTTTTTTGTCAAAAATTTTGTCATATGATTCATTCCCATAATATAATATAGCCTTAATTAACATATTCACTTTCACATATTTACAATGTGCAAATATCTATTTTGTTGTTAGGAATGAGACCATGACATTTATTATTAAGGTTTGGACCTTCAATATTGAAGACTAACTCATAATACTCATATTTTGGATTAATATTATGAGTAAGTTTTATATTTTCCAAATAAGAATTCTTTAAATAATACTAAAATATTTTGATTCAATTTGACTAAAAAAGGAATAATTTTTTCAATTAAAACAAATTAATCACTTCTAAGATGGTGAAAGGTTTGTAATGTGAAAAACATAAAACTCACGTTAATTACAAATATATATGGCCTACGTTTTAAATTGGCATACAAATATGTATGGGTTACGTTTGAAATTGATATACAATAGCACCATTGTTAACAATAACTATAAAATATAATTGCAACTTTATTGAGATTTAATATGCAAAAAAATTGTAAATTCGAAAATGACACCAATAAAGAAAAAAAAAACTATAAAAATTACATAGAAAAAACACACATTTCAATATAATTTTTGTTTTTCCAACAATAATTGGTATCATAAAATTTAGAATTATGTTTGCCTATATAAATTTCATTCCAACCCAATTTGGTAAATGTTTAGTAATTTTATTTATTTATTTTTTTTGTTATCAGGAAATCTAAATTAATTCAAAGATGAATTAATAAGAAGATGATAATATCTTATGGAGGGCCTATGTGTCATTTTACGTTTGAGTCAAACTTCAGTTGAGACTAGGGGCCTAGTGTAATTTCTGAAGCCGGAGGAGTATTATGAAATTATTAGAAACCTTATGGGGGCAAAGTGTAAATTACCCAAAAAATAAAGGGGCTTTGACCGAGTTTGAGGTGACCAGCTTTTGTTTTTGCTTAAATGCAGGTGTTTGGTAAGATATTAAATATTTGTTTTTAAAATTTATTCTTTTTTATGGGGTAGTTTTGGAAGCAATGATTATTTTCAAAATTTGTTTCTATTTTTTTTATTATTAATTTATAAAATAATCTTAATTTTAAATTCATTGAATTCCAATGCATTCTTACTTTGCTATTTTTATAATAAAAATATTATTTACCAAATAATACACTAATTATTAAAATATTTTTTTTTAACAAATACAAGAATTATACTATTTTTAAAATTAACTGTTAAAATCGAGTTTTAATATGCAGTAGCACTCCAAAACTAGAAGTTATTATATATAGAGGGAGAGGGAGGGTAGTAAAGATTTTTATAAAAGATTTTAAAAATTTTATTTGTAATTGGATCTTAAGTGATTTGAAAGTTATGATATATTCTATTTTTTTATTCTATTTTTCTATTTTCTACCTATTTTTTTTTTCATATATTTTAAAGCTCAGATTGCTTCGGATACAATTTCCAACAAAATTTATAAAAAAATTTCTAAAAGTTTTTGTGCATGATTCTTTATATATATATATATATATATATTTATATATGTAATACACAATCTATCCTATTCGGTAGACTGTGACCCTTTAAAGTCCGAATAAAGTAATAAAAGATTCATTATACGATATGCATCTAATCACCACCAACAATGGGGTTTTCCTTCATTACGGTGCCCTCTCGCATAGCTATTCTCGCCAAATAAATTTCCAAATTTGGTCTCCGTTTTAGAAATCTTAATCCGATTTCTAATTATAGCCTCTATTTCTCATCTCGATTCGAAAAGTTTCTCTCTTCTTTCGTTCTCCAGGTACCCTTTTATTAATTTGCGATTTCATTTATTTTTGGTGTGGTTTGAAGGTAATTATAGAGGTTAGATGGTTCTGATCGTTGTAAAAATTAGTAAGAATTAATGGGTTTTGTATGTTTTCGTCGATTAATTGTTAATTTGTGTTGAAATTTGCATATTCATTGTTCGGTTTGATTAATTTATTGTTGAATTTTTAATTTTGGGTTATCGATGAGGGGTTTGATGAATTGGGTGTTTGGCAGAAAGAAAATATTAATCTGATTGATAAATAACTCAAAACCCACTTTTGATTTCCCTCGATATTTGGGTTTGTTTGGTTGCAGCTTTTAAGCGTATTATTTTCTAATTTTTTGCTTAATAGGTGTTTTGGTCTAAAAAAGCCAGAAGCTTTGAACTTGATGCGCTAACTTTTTGATTACCAGGAAAAAAAAAAGTTGCTTTTTTGCTTAAAAGATCTAACCAAACAAACCCTTTGTACGATTTCTTTGTTTATGGGTAAATGTACTCCTTTTGGTATATATTCTTTTTTGACGGAATAATTTTGGGTAGAAAATTGGAAGTTTCTTCGAGGGGATCTCTATTATCCTGTAATGTGATGAATATTAGTATATTATTACAAGGGTTTATTTATTTGCAGTTTTTAAGCAAAAACCTTCTAGTGTTTTTTGTGTCAAAACATCAAAAAGTGCATTTTAAAAGCTAAGCACCCAAGTGCACACCAATTCTTAAGCAATAAACCAGAAAAGCTCGAGTTTTAAAGATGCAGCTGTAAAATCCCTAAGTTTGTACTTCAATGATCCAATGCCTGTAGTTTCGGTCTTTATGTTAAATGATTTTTTTTAATTGTTTGTTTTTTATGGATATGGACTGGGCTTTAGGGCGAAGGGATATATATATATATATAGTGTAAGGAACCCAAATCCTTTCACAAACAATATCAGTCAGAGAATGATCATTTGAGGCAATTAAACTGACTATGTGGGGCATTTTTTTGGTTATAGTTCAATTGAAAATAAAGGAAACAATTACAACTGGAACAAGGACAACTTACTGAAATTGTAATGCTTATAGAAAATAAAGTAAACTAGATAGGGAAGAAAGAGTATATCATTTTCAGCATAAATCCTTAACGCTGCTGCTGCTCTTCCTTATATACTATAACCGATGTTGAAGTTCCAAGTAATTGCATAAATATCCCTTGGATTGTCAAATGGAATAGTTACCCCATTTTTTTTTCTTTTCGCTAAGGTCTCCCTCCTTTTCTTTGAGAACAATTAAATCCTTACCGTAATTAGGTTTGTTACAGGTTTCTATTTAAAACTCCTGTGAGTCCTTTCAACTTGATGACAGGTCTGCTGGTATGACAGAAGTTGCAGTGTCATTCTCTTGTGATTTCAATTCTTCTAGTTCATTTTACCAGTCTATGACCTACACTGCATCTACAACTTTATCAGTGGTATCTGAACTTCCTCTTGCTCTGGGAGCATCAATGACCTGGACCCTTCCTCCGCATCATACTTCATCAAATCTTTTGCCCATGTCTTCAAGTCCATACAGCCAGTATGACATTCTGAGACGTGAAGGCGTAATTTCTTATTCTTTGCTTACACAGTGTGGTAGAGAGAATGAAGAGGTGCAGAAACATGCCATATCAATAGAAGGGGATAGAATAAGAACTGAGGAATGCTACAATATTGCCTGCATTCAGGCGAAAGATATGTCTAGTGGAAGAATTGAGGTTGCTGCTTGTATTAGGGTTGCAGAGGTAAAGTGTTGTGATATCTTGATCATCTATTTTTATGACATTGCTTATAGCTTGGAGATTTATTTATAGTTCTGTTGAAATTGTGAACTTATTAGGTTAGCCTAATCCTTCAAGTTTTGAAGGTTTATCTTGGTCAGCAGTTTATCTGAGTATTACACCTAATTTTGTTAAGTTATAGGAGTAATTGTGCCATCTGTATCATAACTTGGAGCATATAAGTTTGTCACATTTGTTGCATGGATAGCTCTGGCTGTTTATTATGCTTTTATCGTGGTTGGTCTTGACTGGCATTTTTTATATCAGGAATTCTTATAACAATTTACTACTGTCTTTGCTCTTTTCATCAATTATTTTAATTTGGTGATCAGGTTTCTCAAATAAGGATATCCAATAAGAACTTTCGCAGAGTTGATCTCGCTGTCGGTGCTGAACTTGATCTTCCAGTAAACTATTATGATGTCCTAGGTAACTAGCTTTATGTTATCTGATCCATCCCAGGCTGCTCTGCATATTCTAGATGGTGTCTGATTCTATCTTGTAAATTTGATTTTGTCAGGAGTTCCTTTCCTCGAGGCGCAGAATGTTCCCTTTGATGCTGAAATTAACTATCCTGACATTGTGCACATTAATGTCAGTACCGATGGCAATGGGAGCATACATCTTAAGGTTTGTTCATTCTATTTATTGACTGCAGTTTTTCATTCAGGCCACAGATCTTTTGTGCGTTAATGATGCTCCACCTTCTCATAGAATAACTCCACTTGTGCTCCATTTGTTTTTGAAGGCAATGCACCATGGTAGAGCTCTTTTGCGTTTGTCATTCAGCAATAATGAACAGAAGTCGGACTATATGCTGGTAACTGCTTTCTCCTCATTTAATCCATGCTTTTAATAAGAAAGCTGATAGCTATATTTTTGCTTTGGGTTTTAGAAAATTCAAGTTGTTCTGAGAATTGGCAACAAATGTTTGTTTGCACAGATCTCTCTCTTTTTCATTCCTACGTAGGCACAATTTTGGTCTCTGTGCTGTTCCTTTCGCACGTTAAGAGTCACTCTTATGTTAATCATTTCTTTATTCCAGATTTCAGTTGGTGCTCATCTATATCCTCAGAATCCAGTACTCCAACGAGGAAGTCGCGTCAACTTCCGTGTCGAAGGTTGATTTATAAATAGATACAGACTTAAAATATTAGTTATTCATGCAAACCATCTTCAGGGAGTGATCATGATTCACCCGTCCAATAAATGTTGAATTTGGTATTTGGCTTTCTTGCATGTTGAAAGATTATGGTAGCTTTCTTTTGTTGATGCATTGATTGACTTGATTTACTTTTTATCCTTGTGTTCAAAATATTATGTTTTCCATATGTTCCCTTTTCACGGATAGAATCAAGTGATCGAGTCACTGGCCAGTGGTTGACTGCCAATGAAAGTGTCATATCCGTGGATACAATAACTGGAAAATCCGAAGCCATAGGGGAAGGTATTACTCAAGGTAGAATTTTAAACATTTGCAACCCTTGTCGATTTTCAAATATTCTAGAGTTCCTTGTGTTTCTTGGTAGGATAGTTGACTGAAAAATAGTTCCTCTGATTTACCGTGTGTTATCTTGATATCATTTTTCAGTGGTTTTTGAAAGTTCAAGCTTGAAGCTGCAAACAACAGTTACAGTTCAGAATAGTGGAACTATCGTTGTTGAGGTTCCAAAAGAGAAGCTTACAAATGTTCCTTATCCGGGAAAAGGATATAGTTTTTCTGTGCACTTCAGGTTTGTGAATCGACTTAATTATCCAGATATCATTTAGATCATGGAGTCTAATAATCTTGGTTGCCTGAAAATTTTAAAACTTAGTAAATAGGCAAAATCTTGTATGTTGTATAATCCGTTTTGTAGAAGATAATAAACAATATATTGTGTCTCTCGCTACTAACTTAAACTTTTAAGTGATATGGTGTCCAAAGCTTTATAATCTATTTAGAAAACAAGATATTCTTTAATCCCATGTCATTTTTTAACTTCATGGATTAGGAAATATCGAGGATTTGATTTTTCTTAATTAGTATTCTTGTGGAACAATATCCACCTCTAAAAATAGGGGCATTATTGAATTGTATTCAGTTTGTTGAGGGAATAACCGGAATAAAATGGTTCTCCCAGATGTTCACTCTTTAATGTAGTTACAGAAACAAATTAGTTCATATCGGCATTGAATTGTTAATTAGTTTTTTATCCAATAGTCATCTGCAGTAGAACAGAGGACCTTCTTTGAGAAATTCTGTCATTAAATTAGTTGATATCGGCATTGAATTCTTAATTAGTTTATTACCCAATAGTCATCTGCGGTAGAACAGAGGACCTTCTTTGATAAATTCTATTTCATTAGTTTTAGATGATTGCGTTCGTGTTTGCAATATCACTTTTTCAATTTGACCTCGTTTTTCTCCTTGATATTTTAAATCATTTTGATTCTTATAATACAATGTTACTTTTTTCTTTTGGGTTAGTGTTAGTGAGTTTCTTACCCCATAATTTAGCCTGCTACTTCACTTTGTTAAGTTGTGCATTTGAGGTTGTTCTGAACTGTTCGGTGTCTTCCATGGGTCTGGATGTAGGAAAATTGTATTTTGGTTTTATGGTTGGGAGGTTGGACTGACTAATGTAAATAAAGTAGCTGCTGAGAAATTTTTATTTTTTTAATTCTTGAAGAAATGCTCATCACCACAAGCATGAAGCTCCTGAGAATGGTGTTCAAGTACCGTATGACTGTAGTGTGGACCCACCTTTTGTCGGGTTTGTCCCTATGTTGCTCTGTTCTTGTTTTTTACTGCTAAGTAACTTGAGTTGTTCACATATTCATATCTACTCTTGTATACTTCAGGTATACTACGCCTTGGAAGGATCTTGAAACTGGTAAATTTTATTGCCTACTCTTCCCTTACCCTCCAGAACATTTAGAACGTATAATACCAAAGTCGAAGGATATGAAAGATGAGATATCTGTATCGGTCAAAGCTTCATTAAGAGGGGCCAGTCAAATATCTGGATCTGCCTCTGCCCTCTTCATTGGAGGCTTCTCCATTCTGGATGTGGACAAGGTAACGTGATACCATATGAGTTGATTACTTTACAGATATTCACTGTTTGATCCTAGGTGTAGTCGTTTCTCCTGTAATTCTTTCTGTTCAGCTCCTGAAGTTAACAACTTAGAAAATTAATGGTATTAGGAATTATTTTATACTAGATTAAGGCTCTATTTTGCCATATAAACCAAGCTGGGCCCAACTTTCCTTTAGAAACTAGTCAATGCCGCTGAAAACTTTGCTTCCTTAGTATTAATATTTCGTAAAAACTATCGGGCTAAATTATTGTAGGTTTTTCTGAGTTAAATGACAACCCGGTGTAGAGGTAGAGTAATGAATTCTTCTCAAAAGGACTATTGTTGTAAAGTATCTGCAGTTTAGAATTACTTCAGGTTCACACTGGCTGTTTTCATCATTTTCTTAGCTTGATTATTTGGAACTTTTGTACTCTGATATAAAAAACCCAATTTATTCTCTTTTTGTGTGTTTCAGAAATCTATGCAGTTAAATCTGACAGGAGACTATTTCATTCATAACTTGACCATTGTGGGGAATACAGGTAAAGACCGCCAACTCCTGCCTGTACAAAACCCCATTTCCTCTACCCCTGTCCTCCCATTATATGCATCAACTGCTTACATATATATATATATATATATATAATATTAGTCTTGCATTCTGTTGTGTAGATTTGGAAGTCGAATGGGGAAAACATGACTTATTGACGGTCGAAATTAGTGAAAGAGAAGATTTTGGAATGGGAGGGCGGGTAAAATATGAGGTAAACATCATTTACTATCCATTTGAATTTTTTGTTTCCTTTCCATTTTGATTTCGTTTTGATCTGGAGAAGTCTGTTCAGCTAGATTTTTATCTCTGGGAACCAATCCCGATGTGATGTTACTAGATTTTGTGAATTGCTTTCAGCTGATACTTTTCTATTCTCCTCAATCTACAATAATTTGCTAATATTCTTACCGGTTTCTTGATGTTACGCATGCCCTTTTTGTCTAGTTTTTGCGGAGGTTAGAAAAAAAAAGATGTTTTAAGACTTTGAGATTGATAATTGATATAATATCAGTTTCTCAAGTTGCTGAGACTCGCTTTATTTTTACTGGTTTCTGAAGTTTAAGGTGCCTAGTGCCACAAAGAGGTATTATTATTGGCCAGGTAGGGCTATAGACTTCAGAGATAAAGTTATCTTCACACGACCAGCCACCGGTAAGCCTCTTACACTCACTTTAATTAATTTTTGGGTATTTTTAGCCTCAATTCCACATTGCTTTCACTTTCCCATTGGCAATGAATTGCCAATTTTTACTTTGATATCCAATAAGGTCTCTTTGTAAATTCTTGTCTGTTCCCAGAATCAAGAGGACAATTGTTATAACTGAAAAGTGAACTGCCATTGTGGTAGTGGGACTAAAAAGTTACCGTAGTTTTTGTAAATAGCCCTTATTATTGCTGTTGTTTTGTTTTCTAATGATGAATAACATCAGCCCATGTGTTTTACAGGTCAAAGAGAGGAAATTAATTTCCAATTTACGGTGCATTATCCCATTAGTTATTTCGTAAAACAATTTCTCGGGATCCTCTTTGGGTTTTCTTTGTTCTTTCTCATTAATATGTACGCTATAAACTATCTGGTGAGACATAAGTGGTTGCCTGATCCTAATGCTGCCACCCGTATTCATTCTGCTGATGTGGCTACGGCCACTCCAACTGCTGCCACGCCGGGTACAGTTACGCCTGTTAGAGGCAGTCCGGGTAGTGTGGAAGAACAGTCTCACAGGACCCCTCCACCTTTCGTGGAATATTTGGCAAAAACAATTGATGAAACTCCTAATTACTATAGAGGAGAAGCTAGAAGGAGGAGAGTGCATCCTCAAAATAGTTTGTAGATTTTTCTAGGGGCTTCTGTTTTCCTTTTCTTAATTTTTGTGTACGTTTATGTAAATATTGAGCAACTCTTTTCACTGACTTCTTGTAGCTTTTCTTGGGTAATTTACTTCCGTAGTTTCATCTATTTGGCTGAGCTGCTCTTATAATTTCGTATGGATATGTGAGTCTCTAGCTTTTATATAGTTAATGTGATTTTTTAGCAAGTTTTCGCTGACATTTTGTAGCTTTTCTTGGGTAATTAACTTTTGTAGTTTCATCTATTTGGCAACTTAGCGGAACGGCTCTTATAATTTCGCATGTTTATGTGAGTTTCTAGCTTTTGTACAGTGATGTGATTTTTAGCAACTTTTTACCAACATTTAGTAGCTTTTGTAATTAACTTCTGTAGTTTCATCTATTTGGCTGAACTGCACTTATAATTTCGTATGGTTGAGTTTCTTGCGATCATGTAGTTATGTTATTTTTTAGCATCTTTTCACCAGACATTTTGTAGATTTTCTTGGGTAATTAACTTTTGTAGTTTCATCTATTAGGCCGAACTGCTCTTCTAATTTCGTATGGTTATGTAGGTTTCTAGCTTTTGTACAGTTTTATTTTATGTAAAGGTCCTGTACCTACACGAGAAGCATCTTGTTTAAAAAAAAACCGTAACCACATGAAATTAGAAAAACTAACATATTATATGATATAACTTCTTATAAAAAATTAGATTATATTGAATGCAACATTTATTTTAATTGAAATTATTAAAGTTAATATCATTATTATGTTGTATAAAAAGAGTTATTATATTTTGACATAAAATTACTATATTTTTTAAAATAAGCTACTTTTCCGTAGGTATAAAACTTGTACAAGACCTCATAAATATATACTCTAGTAATATTACAAAAAAATACATTAGGAAAAATTGTTACATTAGCAACGAGGTGGAGTCATAAATTTGCTATAAAAAATAGTGTATATTGTTATAAACTACATAAATTAGCAAAAATAGTTTATTGAATTTCAATAAACATTTTGTTATAAACTACATAAATTAGCAAAAATTCTACATAGTTTATTGAATTATTTAATTGACACAATCCAATAAACTATATAGAATTTTTGCTGAAAAAAATTCATATAATAGTTATATATTTTGCTTAAAGTACAATAATTTAAAAAATAAAAGCATAAATTATATATTTTTATACTATCACTATTAGATTTTTCTTCTAATTTTAAAGTAAAATCTTCTACTTAGGTTGTAGCTTAAATAGGAACTACGTGGACTAAGGAGTACCATGTTTTTATTTTGTACTAGACATTAAATATCTAATCAATAAAACAAAAACATAAAACGCCAAAAGCTTGCAAGATGGGAACAAGGGTGTACTTGATGAGGGGATATTAATATAAAAAGGTTTTGTTGCTTAAAAACTTTTTGAGTGATTTGTTTTTCTTTTTCGTAAAATCCTTTTATAGTCTCAAATTTCTTGCAAAATATTTCACTAAGTCTGTTTAATATCAAAATTATCCCTTCATAAGATATGCACTTCTCTAGTTTCAATATCTAACATACATTTTCAATAAATATTGTATAACGCTTATAAATTTTTATAACAAAAATAATAATTTTAACCTTTATTGTTGGTTCTTAATATGTGTAGACTCGTAAATAAGATTATTTGGATTAGCGTATTATCTTTATTTGGATGTTTTTGTAGTCTAATTTACTTACAACTATAATCTATTACATTAATATGATTAATATTTGATTTCGTCTAATAATACAAATTCGAAAATATGCCTTCAAGTACATATTACATCAAGTCTGTTTAATTTTAATATTATTGCTCCTATAATTAAATCCAGCAAAGCATATTATACATTCCACTAATATATTATAAATCTTTATTAATGGTTATTAAAATGTGTTAAATAAAAGTGAAATAATATTTCTCATTTACTGCTAAAAAACTGAAAATATTTCTTTTCTATAAGAATACTTTTGGTATTAAATAGACTTAGTGAGATATTTTGCAAGAAATTTGAAAGTATAAAAGAATATTAAGCAAAAAACAAACAACAGTAAATTTCGTGCAAGTTTTTCAAAGTTAACATGCATGATAAGAGAGTGGCATCATTACCATCCGGATTGATAAGGGGGCACATGGCACCTCTCGCCTAAGGATGCCTCCCCTTCTCGCGTCACATAAGAACTAATGTTGGTCCAAAGGTAATTTCAAGAGTCGGGTAAATTGAGTGATTAATAGTAAATATTAGTAAAAAACAATTATCCTAATTCAGAAATGAAATATTAAGTTAAATGGAATAAGCACTTGAGCCCAAAAAAATAATAATAATAAATAAAACATAGGTGAAAAAAAAGTATTTTTCTATTCGCCAACTTTTATAACTGGTACTTTTCGAGCTATCTTTGAGTTCCACTAGATCCAATAGTCGATTAAAAACAAACAACTCTACAAGCATTCCCAAGTCTATCTAAAATCGGTAGCGCTCTCGCAAGCGCTAATCCTACAACTCTGAGTCCACTCAAAATAATAAAATCTGAAATTCTAGTCTACTAAAACGCAATTCCATAAAGAGAATGGGAACAAGTTCCATAAATAGTAATTGCGGTGTTAAACTAGAATTCTAAATCCGGAAACGGAAAATTAGACCTGGACTAAATTGGCCGATCTAAAACATGCAATATTTCGGCTATGTGTGACTGGACATGTATAGCCGGACGTGGTCTGGACATGTAATGATATCGAGTTGACACATTGGCAAGCTACCATGTCGGGTGAGCTACCATTGTGTCGAGGGAGAGGGGATAACCACTCTTCCCACATTATTCGGGTGAGGGATTGAAAATGTGTTATATTAGTAAGAACATGAATATACT
>MKEJ01099918.1:0-12206 GCA_001753735.1 Embelia ribes | reverse complement strand
CCCCCCCCCCCCCCCCCCCCCCCCCCCCCCCCCCCCCCCCCCCCCCCCCCCCCCCCCCCCCCCCAGTAAAATTCATCAATTGGATTTATCAGTCTTACCCTCTCAACAAAGTGAAAAAATATAAAGAATTATCATAATTTGACAAATGTATAATATTGCAATAATTGATAGCAACTAGAAAGCACATTTGACCCGGCATGATCAGACGGACCCTAATCCAGTACAAATTGTGGGTTCACATGTGTGGGAGGAGGTGAGAGTTGGCTACATGTCGAGTCTTAGTACAAATATAGGTGTGACATCCCAAAATTGTTTTACCTTTTATTGTTGTTCTAATATGATTTTTTGTCAGCCATAAATCAATTTAATATTGTGTGTCAATGTGTAGTGGTGGAGTTACAATTATATTCCATTATATTATGCATTTATTTATGGCAAGTAGTGGAAATTATAGCATGTATATTACATTCATGCCATGTTACATTCATATTTATTCATGAACTTTATATGAAGTGTGAAGTGTGGAGGTGTGTGAGGTAAAGTGTAATATTATTATATGTTATGCATATAAGTGTGTGTGTTCATGACTTAACATTTATAAGTGTTGTGTGAAAATTGTGGAGCTTTATTAGTGGCTAATTATATATACATATTGTATATAAATATCTACTTGATGAGTTGTTAAAAGAGTAATATTATAAGGTTTTAATTAATCAAACCTTATCTTCTTAGTTAATGTTGGTAGGCTAAGTGACAGGGGTCCGGAGACAGTCCAGGAATTGGGACATCCCACAAACAAAAGTGTTTAGAGCATGGAGTTTTGAGCCAAATTTTGAGATTTGGCTAAGTGATGTTCCCTGTGTCCGGAGGCTGTGCGGAGGGTGACTGGCGGTGGACGGGCTACAGACAAGCTACTTGATGCTCCAGACAAAGTGTCATGGGAAAAGTACTTTATGTACTCAAGTTTACTTTCTCATTCTTATTTCCATCTCTATAATTTAGAGGAGAGAGAGAGAGATAATGGAGAAAGAGTCTCATTATTCTATCGAGCTTGTTTTCGAGATTTGGTTTAGTTGCGGTGGTTGGATGTGAGATTAAAGTATATATCTAGCTTCCTCATCTCGTTTTTATTCTTTTTAGATAACTCTTGATGTCTATCTCATTCATTCACGTTGTTTTGGTTTCCATGCTTTTATCGTATGTTGAAACAAATCTTATTTTTTTGTTCCTTACCTAGTGTAGCCTAATTCTTTTTATACACTCGTAGCGATTCTAGTTCGTCTTCTAGATTGTTCAAAGGGATAAAGTGGTGAAGAAATTGGAGGTTTTGTATTGGCTTATCTCTATGAGATTTGCTTGGATTGCATGTGAGGTACGATAGTTAATACCTCTAATATAAAGTAGATACTATATCTATGCTTGTTGTGAGTAATGTGTGGTAGTTACTTGGTATAGAAAAATATGTTTAATTAGCGTATTATTCATGTGATTTCTATTACTGGCGAGAATTCATATCATATTATACCTTGTACATGATCATGAAAAATGGATTTTTTCGAGGAAAACTGTGTCGTGTTGACAAGTGTTGGTGTGAATTTGAAAATAACTCTTTTCACATTTATGTGTTATGATATGGGCATATTCATGTATTGCATGTGGGATTTTGAGTCTTTTCATTTTTTTTGGGACAAATTAGTATCGATTGTTATAAAAATGTGTGAGCAATGAGGTCATTCAGCTTTACTGTGAAAGACGAAAAACCAAATATGAGATATATCCATTAATTCAATGCCAGGTGTGTCGGTAGTAAATTAGTGAAGGTATGGTTATGTTTTCGAGCGGGAGTTGGGCTATGGGGTGTGAGAAAGTAAGTGATATTCGTTCCAACTTTATTTGCGAGAGAGTGTGTGTATGTGTGTGTGGGGGGGGGGTTGGAGGCATGAGTAGCATTTATGAGCATTTTCATTACGTATAATGACATCGCTTTTATTATATGCTATTGCATGCATGATATCATATAACTTAGTTTCTTCTTTATGGTAGAACTCGTTAACTGACCATTACATTTCCAATTCCTATATATATTGCTTTATAAGTACCGAGGCGAATAGAGAGTTACAATATAATTCAAGAAGTGGAGATGTATATAGTTTTGTGCAATTTATTGCAGAGGGGCTCTATGTCGTTTTTTATATCGTAGCATATTCTGATAGTTGTAGATGTTGTTGTAGTTGGAGAAAGTAAATGTATGCTCTTGCACTTATATATGAGATAAAGAGTATACTTATACCTTCTATATCATATATGTATATTGTCAGACACTCGCTCTGAAGTGATATATCTGTAAACTGGGCAATTTACTGTTTAATATATGTATATTTTTAAGGAGTTGGGGATGACTTTCTTCATTTCTTTTAGCATGGCTTTACTTTCAGTATTGATGCATTGATAATGTTGTAGAACGTGAGTAGTATCTTCCTGCAGTAATAATAGGATGTGGTGAGATAAGCGTAGTTATTGTTCTTATTTTCGTAATCAAACACCATATTATCTTTGTCATAAATATACTTGCGATCTCAAGATTTGGATCTCTGGGTTTTGGGGCAACTCAGAGTTTAGATATCTGAATTTTAGGGCATGACAGTAGGACTCACACTCGATCCTATCCTAGAGGTATAGGCCAAGTGAGGTTGGGTAACCCGCATGTATGCCTAACTAGTTAGTTGATTACCTAGTCGTATCAAATTGCTGAGAGTGTATGTAAGGCCACATAATGAGCCATATCATGCCTTAGAGACTCTGACCAAATCTTATTAGCCTAGATTAGGCATATGCGGACCGAGGAGGGAATGGGGAGGGACTACAGACCATCCGACCCCTAAAATTTCTCTGAAATACCTATAGAAATTTTGAAATTTTTTTATCTTGCCCTTAGGCGTTTCCTCGAAAAAAATATACAACAATTTTAATCATATAAGTGTGGCGCCAATAAGTTTTTAAAAATTGAAAAGTAGATGGTATCAAAAATAAAACATTTGTTACCAATAGAGTAACGGAACTCGAGTGTAGTTTAATAGGGTGGGTCTACAAGCTCGTGGTGGGGTCTTAATATGGGACAAAAAATGGGCCTACGATAAAACTGGAAAATCAAAAATTAGCTTAATGTTTTGTTAAGGCCCAATTCAAGGCCCTAGAAGGGCATAGGAAAAAAGCAGTGGGCCTAACCAATTAAAGTCACATTAATATCTGCCAGCTCATGTACTTTCTTGATGGTCCAACATTGCCTTAATTGCTCTTTTAATTAACCCAATAGTGACTTGTCTAACTCATAGGTATCCACGTGGCTAGCTTCTTGCCAATAGACCCTTTTTTTTTATTTAATACTTTTTTTTAATGAATTTGGAATCAGTAATATTACGGTGAAACCAGTGGGATTTCAAAATTTTAAGTTTTTTTATTTTTAAAAACAATTCATGGGTTAATCATAATTTGTGTATTAAAACATAGTTACATTTTGTTCTTAATATACTTCATAAATTTGAGTCTGCTTATTTGAGAGGTTTTATCAAACTACTCTATAAAAATTATCAACTCTACAAAATATTTTATACACTTTTTTTTTTAAGTTTATCCTTCATTTTGTTTTTCTATAACAAAAATCATTTTACCCAAAATTGTAAATTAATTAATTCAAATTTGTATATTTTTTGTGAAGAGATAATACTGTATTTTTAAAGATTTAGATTGATAATTATCATAAAAATAAACTTAAGATATTTAAAATAAAAATATCAGTAATTATAATTTATTTAAATATCATATTAATTTTCAAAAGTACAAATTAATGCCGAAAGTCCACAAAAGTATTTCAAAATTTCAATATGATGCATACTTAAAATTCCAATTAATAATAATTACAACACTTCTATTTTTGTTAAAAATTATTCAAAATAATTTATTAGTTTTTGCTCTCAGGTTAGTATGTAATATTTTATTAAATAGTAAATTTGTAACTCACATGCAAAGTACGTGTATATTTGCTATGTATATATATATATATATATATAACTACTCTATAAAAAGTACTAACTTCATAAAGTGTTCATACACATTTTCTTATAAATTTGTCATTTATCTTATTTCTTTGTAACAAAAGTCACCATACCCAAAATAATAAATTAATTATTTTTAACTCGTATATATTTTATTAAAAAATAATACTGTATCTGTAAAGATTTATATTGATAATTATCACAAAAATAAAACTTATGTAATTTAAAATAATAATTTCAAAAGTTAAGAAATTGTAATTTACAATTACTCACATATGTAACCAGCTTAACAAAATAATTAAATATCATATTAATTTTCAATATTAGAAATTAGTGCTGCAAGTTCACGGAGGTATTTCAAAATTTGAAATAATTTCTTTATTTTTATTCTTGTATTAGTATGTAATATTTTGTTAGATAATAAATTTATGAATTACGTGTGAATCGCGTGTGAATCAGCTAGTTCAAATAAACGGAAAATGATTCAGTGTTGCTCTCGATTGATTGTGGCTGCATTAAATCAATGTAAAATAAATAAGACACTTTATTTCTTTAATATCTTCCAGGTATTTTGCATAATATGCATGGATTATTATGGTGAAATACGAACATGCAAAGAGACAAAAAAGAAGAAGCCTAAATAATTTGATCTATTGAGTGTCAAAAACAAAAACAAAAGATTTACCCAAAAAAAAAAAAAAAAGAAAGAAGGAAAGCCAGCTCGAATTTAAAAGGACAAGGGCATTTAAGAAGTAGTAACTTCTATATTGATCATGCAAGTATAAGAAAATAACCTATTTTTGTAAAATATACAAACCCTATGTGCCGATATGATAACTTTCTTTGTACCATATAAAAAAGATATTAACAATAGGAGTATGGAGTGATTATTTTTTTCTTGAAGAGTAGAGGTACAGGACAATTAGATTAGTACAATTGGAGGTCCCCAAATTGGCTCTATTCGGCTGCCAAGTCCCAAAAGTATTTATTTTTTTGCATTCTACTTAAAATTAGAAATTGTGTTTGGTATTAAAAAAATATATATATTTTTTATTTTTTTTGAGACATAAAGGTATACTTACGTAAAAGTAAAAATATTGGTATTTTTCTCCAAAAAATAAATATATTTTTCGCAATTTAAACTATTATCAACTATTTTTCACCACTCCTATTAGGAAAAAGTATATATATTTTTTAATAATTTCTATCGAACAAACCTATCATATTTATAAGTATTACTTAAAGTATACTTGTTTACCCCCAATAAAAAAAATTACTTTTATACTTATAAGATACACCCCAATGAGTTTATATATATACTAGAATGCAACCAGCGCAATGCGTTGATTGTATGTATTTTTTTTTTATCATACTAATTTTAATTATTTAAATAATTATTTTTAATATGATATTTTTTGTACTTTTTTTTTAGTTATTGATAAATTTATAGATTGTTAGGATTTACACTATGATAATATGTTTACAAAAAAATTAATGTCTATTTAGATTAACTTTAGATATGTAAAAATCTTACAATGAAAAATATTTAAAAATAATAATGTTGATTGGGACAACTATTTTAAATTTTATGGAGAATTTTAGATTGGTACAAATCAATTCATAAAAATATTTATTACCAATAGTATTTTAATTTTTAAATATAATTTTAATAATTTTTATTATGATAAGTTATTTTATAGTTATGCATAAATATATATGTATATTTAGCTAGGGCTACGCATGATCTTATAATAAATTTAATTTTCTATGTATATAATTTTAATAATTTATATTATGGTAAGTTGATGTATATGTGTATCATTTAATAATTTCTATTATATTAAGTTTTATTGTTTTAAATCTTGGGATATATATCAATTAATTGTACGAATAAATATCACAGTTAGAATGAAAATAATTTGAAGGGATAACTTTTTTATTAAATATGTATGTAATCATTTGGCCATCAAGGAAAACTCTTAAAATGGTGATCATGTGACTGTGTGATCTAATTGAATAGCCGAAAACAATTTCGATACAATTTAATTATGCTCTTTCTTTTTTCTTTGTTTTTTTATTTTAAATAAATAAAAATGGTTAGGTGTTAGCTATTTCTGGTTGTGATATCATGTATAACAATTTAATTATGCTCTTGAAAGCAATTATTAAACCTAAATGTGAGCTACTTGTTGGGATCCATGAGACGAACCAGAACTTTTAATTAATATGGTTCCCTTATTTTGAGCTCTTTTATGTGCTGCACCAATAATGTGTGGCTATATATACGACTATAATGGAGTATTGATATCTATTATCATTTTGAGAACAAAAAGGGAATATATATATATATATATACATACCATATCTCTCCTACTATTGATTAGTCGCAAAAGTGTAACTTTGTACGTTGCATCTCTCATAATTGACAAAAATTGAATGATTATATACCAAAATACCAAATAGTAGCACGGAGAGAAATCGTGTTTTTAACTGAATGTTGTCATGTGTGGTACTATTCTAATGGCATGTGATATTTATTTTTGTTAATGGCGCTAACAATATTATTTCCCGCAATGTACTAATTCAGAAGATATTGTTGATATTGTACACCTTTCTTTTTCTTTTTTTCTTTCCTTTTTTCTTTTTTATCCATTGGTGTGCTTCTATATAATATATAATAGGTTCCTATTTCATTACAAATAGTTGCATAATTGGGATCCATAGTCTATAATCTATATGAAGGTACAGTAATTAGTGGTTGGTCTTTTTAATTCAACTTAAAAACACCGGTTTCGGCTTAAAGATAGTTAATTATATCTCATTGAAGCATTGAAGAAAAAAAAGTAGATACAATTGTTATCAAGACTCCATTTGTTTATTGGAAAAATACTTTTTTTTTGGAAAATATTTTCAAGAAAAAATTTCGTTTTTCTTTATTTTTTTGGTGTTTGGTTATATGCTTATTTTTCTCTAAAATTTATCTAATAAAAACACTCAAACTAAACTTTTTTTTTTTTTTATTTCAAGTCAAATACGTAGGAAATTAATTACATTCACATTAATACCAAATAATCATGCTTTTCTATTTTACGAATAGTCTTTTTGAATCTAGTAATTCAAGTGGAAAAAATATTTGATTTATTTTACTTTATTTTAAATTAAGTTGACTTAATTTATCTATATTCGATATTATTTTATTGAATCTCATATATTAAAATATAAAAGTTACTTAATAAGACTATAAGTTATACTATACTATTTATTATTATTATCATTATTATTATTATTATGATTATTATTATTATTATTATTATTATTATTAATATTATTATTATTTACGTGACTTTTACTTATTTTGACATATCTAAAGTTAAAAACAAATATGTTTAATTTATTATTTATTTATCTATTTATTATTTTTTTAAAATAAGTTGGCTTAATAAAGAAATTTAATTTATAAGTGAGCTTATTTAAAAATGAGTTAGTTTTTAGGAATGAATCAAGTTTCAGAAAAATTAGCAAAAGTTGTATTAAAGTATCACTTAAGTATCTAGAAAATATTTTTCGGCAAATTTGGGAGGGCGTTATTTTTTCTAAGATTTGAAAAATATTTTCCTAAAAAATAATTTTCCTACAAAATAAACATTCAAAAAATATATTTTCCTGAAAAATATTTTTTTTTCTCTCATTTTCCACGAAAACAAGAAGAGCCTTGAAAAAATCTTTAATTGCTTAAAAGTTGCAAACAAATAAAAGAAGATAAAGGTGTTGAAGCTTGTGGATTAAAAACAGTGAGGAGGTCGTTTTAAATATAACAGAAACTTTTGTAATAACCTTAATGTATAAAGTAGTTCTAATTAATTAATTAATTGTGTCTACGGCTAGTGTAGGATTTTGAATTAACAGGATAATGCTATTTCAAAGTTAAGCATTATTTCAAATTCTTTTGTTATGATCGTAAATACTTATAACATAAAATTAGGACAGAGAGACATGCATGAATTAAAACTATAATAGAACATATTCCCTATTTTATTTCCACTCCTTGTTAAAAAGTGTAATAAATCAATTAAAGTGCATAAAATCAGTTACATATTAGGTGGTTATGGAGCAAAAATGTCACAATGGATGGGAATTAAATCAATAAAATATTATATATTTTACTTTTTAAAATGGCAGCAAGGTGATCGGAGCAACCTACCACTACCTTGCTGCCAGCGACATTTTCGACTGCCCGGGCTTAACCCCAGCCAACACTGAGGGCCATGGCACCCACACCGCCTCTACCGCTATGGGGGGTCCCGGTCCCCAGTGCCAGCCTCTACGGCATCGCAACTGGCACTGCCCGCGGTGGCGCTTCGGGGGCCCGGGTGGCGATGTGCAAGGTGTGCTGGTTGATCGGGTGCAGAAACATCGACTTGCTGGCAGGGTTCGACGATGCCATTGCCGACCTCGTTGATGTCCTCTCGGCGTCCATCGGGGGGAGCCCGATGAGCTTCTTCGAGGATCCCATTGCGATAGGGGCGTACCACGCAATGAGGAAGGGGATACTGACGGTGTGCTCAGTACGGAACGACGGCCCTAATTTTTTCATGGTCGAGAACGTGGCCCCATGGATGCTGACGGTGGCTGCCACCGGCACTGATCGCCAGATAAAGACTTTAGTAAAGTTGGGTAGTGGCACCGAATTCTCTGTGAGTGTCTCATCTTGTGCTGTTTTACTTCAAAAGTTTTGTAATATTACCTCATAAGCTTATAAAATACAACCAAACAAGGCGTTAGGATGATAAAAATGTTTTGCAGGGGCTTTCGTTGAACACATTCTCACCAAGAAAGCAGATGTATTCACTCACAAGTGGAGCCAAAGCAGCAAAGATCGGTTGGGAGGGCTACGGTGATGCTAGGTACTTCACTTAATAGAAAATGTTCTATTTTCGAGACATAAAAAAAATAAAAAACACTAACCAAGGTACTAAAATATAATGGCAGCGCTTGTGAGGATGAAACCCTGAGCCGAACCAAGGTGAAGGGAAAAGTAGTCTATTGCTCGGGAGTAGGATATAATACGGATTGGACGATCAAAAATCTAAGTGGGGCCGGAGTGATCATGTCCACTGATTCAAAGCAAGAGAATGTGTACCCCTTCCTTATTCCAGCTACTTTGGTTCAAGATACAGATGGAACAAAGATTGATCAATATATCAACTCAACCAAGTAAAAAGCTCTTTTTAACCATAGTGTACATTCGGGTCTTAGATATATTTGTGATGTGTGTTCATGATTTTTACTATGGATTTTACAGGACAGCTAAGATTGTTATATATAAGTCTACGACTGTTAATGTGACTGCCCCATTCGTGGCTACTTTCTCATCTAGAGGACCACAGAGCATCACCCAACACATCCTAAAGGTAAACTATAAGCGTATTTTTTTTCACTTTCCTTTCATTGAAATTTTCATAACCTGTATAGCTATTGGAACAAAATAAACTAAATGGTCCGCTATGTTTTGTTTCAAGAATTTTGCAATTCTTGGGTTTACACTCGCTTTTGTTTCTTTCTTAATTGGATATGATAGAACTTTTGTAAAAACTAGAATTCTCCATTTAATTTTACCGAAATGGAGAATTAGCAAAAATAATATTCGGTAAGTTAGTAAATTTTAAATTCCAAAAAAAAAAAACAAAAAGTAGTAAACACATTTATTCCTGCAGCCATTTTAAATCTAGAAACAATTTTCAAAAACTTAACCAAATGCTGCCGGATTGTTTCTATTTTTCCTGATGTGGATTTTTTAAAGAATATAGGCAACCATATTTGAAAACCGTCTCTTTTTTTGTGAACAGCCGGATATAGCTGCACCAGGAGTCAATATATTAGCCGCCTATTCGCCACTAGTGACTCTATCGGGATACAATAGCGACATGCGGATTGTGAAATACAACATAATTAGTGGAACGTCGATGGCCTGTCCACATGTCTCCGCAGCAGCCATATATGTTAAGTCCTTCCACCCGACCTGGTCCCCTGCCGCAATCAAGTCTGCTCTAATGACCACCGGTAAGGATAAAGGAATCAAAAATTACTCAACCTTATGAAAATTCAAAATTTTAGCTTGACATTATTCCAATGAATCGAGTTTCTATCCACCGTTGGTATACGAATTAGTGCATAAGCAATATCATAGATAAATGACACATGTGCATTATGGATATAGAGCTCACTAACTAGCTACCAATATCTTGTATCATGCATCTATACATTACATGGATACCAATTCGTATAACGACAGTAGATAAAAACTTTACTCTATCCCAATTTATTGATCCAATTTATATTCACTTGATTTTATGAACAAAAGTTTAAATCATTATCTTTTTTATTTTCATCACAGCAACGCCTATGAAGATCAAGCAGGTTGAAGCCGAACTAGCCTCTGGCTCTGGCCAAATAAACCCAAGAAAGGCACTAAATCCGGGCCTTATTTACGACATAAACCAAAGCTCGTACATACGTTTCCTATGCAAAGAAGGTTACAACACCACAACAATTAGACTCCTCACCGGCGGCAAAACCCAATACAAGTGCTCAACTTTTGGGCTCGCCCAAGGCTCGGATGGGCTAAACTACCCCTCCATGCAACTCTTCCTCACAAGCCCCGACTACATCATCAATGCGGTTTTCCACCGGACCGTGACCAATGTGGGGCCTGCAAAATCAGTATATAATGCTAAAGTGCGTACGCATAGGGGGCTGAATATTACGGTTATCCCTTCAACCCTGTCGTTTAGCGAAAAGCTCGAGAAGAAATCGTTCAAGGTGGTTTTGAAAGGCAAGTTGGGGGAAAATGATTGGCTTTTTTCAAGTATGCTAGAGTGGAGTGATGGGAGACACAGAGTAAGTAGTCCTATTGTTGTGTTCAGACATTTTGCTGACTGAGGGAGGGTTATGTTTGAAGTGCTCATTTTGACCAAGCAAGACTTGTATTTTTCGCATTTAATTTTCTGATATTAAAATAAGAATCGCTTCCATCTCTGATATGAAATTATCATCATTCATTCCTTAATCCATGAACAGTAAAGAAAAATTTTACTGATTCATAAAATCCATTTAGAGCTTGCAACGAGGTCTAGCAAGATACATAGACCAATATCTAAATCATTATTAGCATTTCTTACACGTAAACAACAAATAGCATAAGAGCACTCAAACTAACACATCCCAAAAGTTACGATACATAACATTAATAAAAAGACTATCATCTTCCAACATTCCTCGCACAAAAAAATCAACAATCCAACGGAAAAACACAAGTATTATTTTCCTATCGAACTACCAAAACTCAAACATGTCTAAGAAAACCAATATATACATAGCATCAGCTTGTTTTTACTCGGAAAAATATTCAAGTCTAATTTCTTCCCTTTCACCGAATCTAAAGTACTCACACTCATCAAAGCAAAGGCTTGATCACCCGAAATAGTTCAGATTATTTGTTATCGGCTTAACCCTTGCTATAAACTTGACCAACACCAATGGGTCTGCTTGTAACTTGAAAGGCACCTCGTGAGCAGTTTCCAAACTGGAAGCTTCAGCTTTCACTTCTTCAAGGCCGTAGCGAACAGTTTTTGTTGATGAGCTGGCAGTGTATAAGTAACTTATCCGAGTAACAATTTGGTTATTTTCCAAATCATAAGAAGACCTAAACGGAATGCCAGCCCCATGATCAGAAACGGGGTAGAAAAAGGGGAAGGGTAGAATGTTTGGGATATTTTCATTTTCAGATTTCGCTTGTTTGGGAAATAAATTGACCCCACTTTGTGTTTGGACAGCGTCCGGAGGCTGAACAAAAGCAGGCCATATAAATGGAAAGTGCTGAGATTGATTGTTAACGATAAAGGGGCAATTGATGTATAAAGATTTAGGTATTTCTGTGATTGTTGGTATAAGCCCTTTTTTTCATATATAAATACTTGCTATAAAAATGACATATCTTCTACATTCTTGAATGCGAGTACAAGATTGAAAGATAAAGGAATCTTCTTGAATACTTATCAAAAATTTTCAAATATAAGATTGAAAGATAAGAACATATCCCTACCTTCTTAAATGCTTACAAGAGTGAAAGATAAGCATTATAGTTTTCATATTATT
>MKEJ01099916.1:0-14818 GCA_001753735.1 Embelia ribes | reverse complement strand
ACCAACACTAGAACTAACACTCCTTCCAATCTACTACTTCCTCCACCACCACCACGGCTACTCATGGCAACCCCCAAGTCCTAAACAGAACGAGAACCAAAAGACTGATCCTGAGGCTTAGGAGGACGAGTATCAAGAACTTGTTACCTCTCGAGCAAACTTGCCTCCACTTTCATTGCAGTACTTATGCAATCTTCGTAAGTCTTATAGAGCCCCCACACAACAATGATCTTTATAGTATGACAGAGTCCATCCTCGAACTTGTTCACTCGCAGCTCCTCCGTCGAGACAAGTTTCAACGCATAACGAGAAAGACTCATAAACTGCCTCTGGTATTGCGCCATCATCATGTTTTTCTGAATCAACCCTGCAGACTCCTTCCGCTTCTTTTCCTACAAGGTTGCGGAGAAGAACTCCTTCAAGAACAAACTTCGGAATGCTACCTATGTGATGTTTCTATGACTATGTATTTCTTTATAGTCTTTCCACCACTCGCCCGCTTCTCCACCAAGAAAGAATGGTGTTACCGCCATCCATAGGTCATCATCGACAATATGGAACACGTCAAAGATACATTCCACTATCGTAAGATAATGCTCTACCATGATTGGCTCTTCTTCTCCCGTAAAAATTGGTGGATTCATCCGCCTAAAACTCATGTGAGCTTCTGAGGCCCTCATCTCGGCACTTAGTATGCTCCCCATCCTCGTAACATACACTAAGTTGCACATCACCTCTTCCATGGCTCTCATCAAGCTTATAGCTTCCACTTGGATTCCCCCGACACTCGCTTGAGCTTGCAGCGGAACAAGAGGTCGAGCATTAGGAGCCTCTTCCTCCTACTGCCCCAAACTCACCTCACTAATCTCTTCCGATTCAGGTATACCTTCGGCTTCCCGAATTTCAGCTTCTATCTCGGCTTCTCTAGCCCGAGTATGTCTCGCTTGCACTTCCTCATCACCATGATCTATAACATGTCCTCCACAAGTACCACCTCTACAGCATCGACCAACACTTCGTCCACTACTCCTTCCTCGCCCACGAGTTCTTCCTCTAGCCATTTTTCACGATCAACAACACAAAAAGGCATAAGTTTACTTCTCAAACAAATGCCTTAAGCAACACACACCTTCACTACAACACTTAATACCAATGCAATGCAATACCAACGCTAATGAAAATCAATGCCAATATTTACACAATCTAATGCCAACACTTATGTATCTCTACACCAATGCGAATGCTACTTGATGCCAATACTATTGAAAATCAAGGCAACTATCAAACATTACCCATGCGACTCTACAACACATAGTACGAGCACTAGCAACATATCTACATACAGGCAAACAACACCTACACTCTCGACCCTGCCTACCCTCAACCCACCAAGGTTTATATAATTCGGTTAAGCTCTGATACTAACCTGTTGCGCCCTGAATCCAGTAAAACCCGGGGATGCGAGTCTGATCCCTTTTTAAAAGAAAAGGAAACAAAAAACATATATAATTTGATAGAAATAACATAAAATGGGATATCATCTACAATGCTTCTTCGCATCTTCATTCTACAGCATTAAACAACATCAGAGTGAACGGAAAAGAATTCTACACTATATCCTGCATATGGCCTTTATATTGAATCAAAAGATATACTTAGCCTACATATGGCCTGTATATCAATGCAAGTAAATTCCATGTTTACATCAATATAAGATAAGTTGTATGTTTGAATCAGCTCCATAATATATTACAACACGTTCTTGCCTAATACATCTCTAGCCACTTAAGGCAACAACATGAAGTAATACAAAAGAGCTGTCTATATATTAATGACATTGTGCCTCGAAAATAATACATCATCAAAGAAGAGGCTACAACTCAAAATAAAAGCTAAAACTCCAATAGCTCCAAAAGATATGTAGAAACATCAACGCATGGCCTCAATGAGGTTCGTCTCCCAACTTGGTACCTACAACACAATTTATGATACAATATGGAAAAGAAGATATACGAGTTAGATTACTAAATAACACGATAAACAGGATGATATGCGGTGCCAATACGTATAAATGTACAGGTAATAGTGTATGCAATGCAATGTCCATGCAATGCAAATCGATACCACCCGACAATATAACTAATACCAACACCAACACCAACACATGGTGGGAACTAGTGTCTCAACACATTCTATAATCCACCCTCCTCGCGGAACGTGATTATAGATTATAGATCGACACAAACACCAACTCGACACAACGCATAAAGGTGGTAACTAGTGTCTCAACACATTCTATAACTTGCCCTCCTTACGAGATGCAATTATAGATAAAAAAATCTCTTATTAGGTTTTCCGACTTTCACGGTAGGGTGTTGAGCCATCTCTTTATTTTCAACACATCAAAGGCGACACTTTTTTCAAAAAGAATTTGAAATAACTCTAACATCCCATGAATGCAACTCATACGTTTTTCCATAATCAACGCTTTAAAATCCTCGATTTTAAATCATCAACACTTAAATTCATCAACATATTTGAGCATCATCGCTCTAACACATTTTCAATACTGACTCATTTCAACACTTTCTTTTGAAAATCTCATTTTCAATTCAAGTTCAACACATAGAAAAATTATTTCTATCAACTTCTTATTTTCATTAAAACAACCCATGCCCGTATAATGAAAATGCAACCCATGTATGCATAAATGATACATATCTCATGTACGTTTATTATCAACACCAATACATACTCATTCAACATCATTTAGTTCAATGACTAATAATTTACCATTTCTACTCGTACAATCCCAAGTAATCAACACATCATCTATACATGAAGGTACACACAAAGACTCACATTTATTTTATTTTTCTGTAATCTACTCATACCTTTCACGATGCTAATCAACCCTCGGGAGCTAATCACCAAAAAGCCCCAATCTTCTTCCTCTTCTTCACCTCTTGGTTTGATATAGTAAACAAAACCAAATCATTGAATACCAAGACTTAGAAGTGTTCTATTCTGCACGTAGATAAAGAAAATCAACTCACGTTTCACATGTGAACTAGGTACAAAAATCAAGAAATCATGAGCTTAAAGATAAAGTTCAAAACTTACCTCAAAACGATCGCTAGGTCTTGAGGAGCGAGGATCTACCCTTAGATTTTCCTTTTGCCTCCGTAAATTAGATGGTTTCACCTCTTCTATCTCTTCCCCTTCTCTTTCTCTTTCTACTCAGATTTAGAATAATGAAGAGAGAGTGTGTGTCATATTGTCTTAAAGCAGTAGGATCTGCAATTTTATTCAATTCCAACTTGGTATACCGGCACACTGGGTTGGTGTACCGGTACACTACTATATGAACCAGTATACCCCTTTGGTGTGCCGAATCTCAATGATCTTCTTGAACCAACTTTGGATTTGGTGTACCAGTACACCCCCTTTGATGTGCCGGTACTCCTCTATCTTCTCTTCAACCAAACTAAGGGTTGGTGTGCCGGTACACCCTTTGGCGTGCCAGCTTCTAGTGAGTCTTCTTGTCATCAATGTACCGTTACACCACTTTAGTATACCGGTACTCCTCTATGTACTGTTACATCCACAAGTGTGCCTACTTTCAATGAGTCTTCTAGCCATCTGTGCACTGTTACACCACTTTGATGTACCGGTACACTAGCACACTTCCATACTTCAACCATCAACAACTTCTACAACTCTTTACCATGATTGCAATCCTCGCATTTCTTCAACACTTCACGATACAATTCCACTCCTTTACAATACACTCTAAACCTCACAACGACACAACATCTCGTAATCAACACAACAACACCAATGTTTCATCATCAACTCATCAACACTAACATTTCATAACCAACTCTTATACTACATTCTTTACTAATGCAACATATCAACACTTAATAAATAATAACATCACTTATTTAAAAACAAAAATTTATACGGAATTTCCGGGACGTTACAATATGCCTATGTGATATGATGTGTTCGCAAGAGGCTTGATATACCTATGTGATTACCAATAATCGTGTCATCGTGGGTGGTGGATTATTGAAAGCTTGGTTGCATCACCACTGATGGCGAATCATACCGTTGGTCTACAATATGATGTTCAGCATATTCTTAGTCGGAGGCATGAGATGTCTTCATGATTCCACATTCGACGATTTGGGGTTTAGTTCTCTGGTAGTTGGTGATCACGATATTTGGTATGGTGGTAGTTGATATACTTCAGTACCTGATGTACTTTAGTATTTGTTGCATTCAGATATTGCATTATTTATTGTACTGATATATGAGATATGTCAGCATCGTAGCTGCTTGTATGGAATGTTGCATATTTCCAGGGAGCTTCTAGGGTTTACCGCATGTCGCGGACATGCCTGAGTATAATTATTATTGAAAAAGAGTACAAACTGGAAATGAGAACATCGAGGCTTTCGATGCATTGCATGTGCATATATGTATTATATACATTGTAGATTGCTATTTATCGTTTGGTTTAGAACCTGACACATACATTTTTCTCTTATACAAGGACTTACTCAATTTTGTAGGGTAAGAAGATGGGGCAGGCTTGCTAGAGTAGCAGGCATAGCTATGGCTGGGGATCAATATTAAAGTTGAGCTGGTTTCGAGTTGTTGTAGTGTTCAGAGTTTGGGCCTAAAATTTTGTTTAGACTTTTAATTTTATTTTGTATAGGCACGTATCTTGATGGGATGTTTGTACTTGTAGCTCGGTATGATGCATTTTGGATTATGTATTATGTACCTATACCTATGTTGACAGTTGTATATATTGGTTACATAAGATATATATGTGTTTTGACAGGATATCGGGCTGTGATATGGTTTGGTTCGGTTCGGTTCGGATTATCCTATTTTATTTTCTTTCAATCACGTCCCCAGATTTATGGGAATTCTGGGCTTGACACTTCAAAGTTGTTTTAAGGCCTAAACTTATCAGACGCCTACTTAACGTTCATTACACTGTTAAACTCTTTGTTACAAGTTTATAAACATTAATATAATTTACGGGGCCTTACAGTCGTCGTTTTAAATTAAAGTTTATTATGTTCATAAATATATAATATATTATTTTAAAAACTATATCTTTTATTACTATTTGATAGTTTTTTGGCAGGCCTAGCAACGGCAGGTACTTCGGACTGGGATCGAATGCTCTACTTTTTTACGGCGAGTCCACAATGTTGACTTCGACACCGTTGTCTTATGCCACCCAAAGGGATCTCTATCAGCTATAGGAAAAACAACAGACTATTAGGAGGATGGTACAAGAAAGTGGGCAGATTGCGGAAGAGAATCGTCGATGCGACGAAGAGGCTTCTTGGGTATAATCACAACTTTTAGCTTGACTACAAAATCAGGAAAATGTGGTGAGCTCACTACAGCAAATGGTTCAAGCCTTATCCTAGAGGATTGGTGTTGCAGTTCCCCTGTAAAATGAAACTACAAGTCTCACCTCTGGTTCTTACAATGATTTGACTCCTCTGTATGACGACCCACCTAATATATAAATTATGTTTAAAAAAAATAGAGTATAAAAAATAAAAATTAAAATTAAAAAGCCACAAAAATATTTGCTTTTATTTTTAAGTTTTTAAACTTTGCAACAGATGTTGCAACGGATATTTATTTTTTTATTTTTTATTCTTTTTAATAGTTTTTTATATCTTTGCTATGAATATTGCTACAAAAATTAATAAAATAATATTTAAAATGTTATTTATCAATAGATATTGCTATGAAAAATAATAATTTTAAATATTATATAACAACTTATATTGCTACAAAAATTGATAAAATAATAATTTAAGTATTATTTACCAATGGAAATTGCTACAAATTTTAATAAATTAATAATTTTGAATATTATTTACCAGCTAAAATTGCTACAGTAATTAATAAAATAATATTTCTAAATATTATTCACTAACGGATATTGATACGGAAATTAATAAAATAATATTTTTAAAAAATACTTACAAGCAGATATTTCTATGGAAATTAATAAAATATTATTTTTTAAATTTAGTTTGCAATGGATGTTCCGACTGAAAATTAATAAAATAATAATTTAAATGCTAAATTGTAATGGATTTCGCAATGGATAAATATTTTATTTTTCAATAGATATTAATTTTATATTTACTTTGCAATACTAACGCTTCCAAATTAGCTATGGATACATCCGTTGTTAGCAACAGATTGGGTCAATCCATTGCTAACTTTTTGTTACAGCTAAAATTCCAACGGATAATTATCCATTGAAAAACTGGTCAGCAATGAATTTTGCAACTCAAATGGGCATTTCTGTCTATGCGTTTTCTTGTGGTGAAAATTTGAGAACTTTTGTTGTTAAAAATCAGTTACTTATCAACGTTATTAAATAAAAGGAGACTTAAAACCAAGATCTCAATATGCTTTGATATCGTGTGAAGTTAAATTCACGTAATAACTTAATCTATTAAGGAGAGACGTTTTCTATTATTTGTTATATCTCTCACAGTAAAGGTATGACCAGATTTGCTTGAGACATGTATTGCCTTAAGGCGAGGCGGGAATCGGAGGCAAACTTTATTGAAACTACACCACCAGAACGATCAAGACGTTCTTATTCGTTCCCTTTGTTTAATTGTTGAACACCATTACCGTGTACCAACTACGAAGGATGTTAAATATCATTGTAATACCCTTCAGTTGGGAACTTTCGGGCCACGACCACTCCTGCAAGCCTTGGACCTAGTCTTGACATATAGCATGTCCTGGCCTACACTCCACAAGTCTCAGAGACATCCTAGTGCAGGCTCCCTCGAGCTTTACTCGGAGGCTATCTCTTGGGGATTGTCTTAAGAACTTCATGGGGGCCTATATGTGTTAAAGCATATTGCACATCGGAAATCAAATAATATAATGAATTACTTATATTAAGCTCCTCTTCTTCCTATTATTGCGTCTTGTAATGGGAAGTGAGCCGGTTTTAAAAGATGAATTCTATATATGTAATTGTAGCAACTCTAAATTTAACATAATGGTAAATATTTGGATAGACTGTTTAGCTGGTTGTTAATCTGAAATATCGATATGGTAACGCCAATGCACATTCGACTAACTACTTATAAGATACAACCAACAATCGGTGAAAGGCCTACAAAATCAGATTTTAGAAATGGACGACTATAGCTCGACTTGCTAATGAGTAACTATATTGCTCATATTCAACTAATACTATATATATAATAATATAAACAAGTCATACAGATAAGCATTGGTTTGATTTAGTAGTAACTCTATTGGTAAATTAAAACATCTATATATCTATCGGTCTCAAAGATCTCATAAATGAAGTTTCATGAACTTGACAAGAATTATACATAGCATAATTATACCAGCTGTCATGATTTCTCCATAAATAGATGGAGAGGAAGATGGCAAAAAATATAAACAAGTACAATGCCCATGTCTTCCGTACCCAAGCATATTGGTGAAAGAGACATTTTCATTCAATTGCATAAAGGATGAGGCACGATCTATCTGTTTAGATCAAAGCAATAGCTGGAAGATATGGGGGATATAATCATAAACTTAGAGCGATTGTGATTTAGAAGTACTCTCTTTGTACTGTATGTAAAAGATTATCTCACTTTTTTTTTTTTACGATCGTCCCAATTTATAGGTCACTTTCTCTTTTCTAAAAATGTACGGAGAAAATTAGGCTAGTATGCCCTGAATTAATGTCATATTTTTATATTATCAATAGAATCTCTCCTATTTCACGAGGATATTTTAGTAAAACTAGTTGTAAAATTGATTTTTTCTCTATAATATATTATTTTTTCTTAATCCAAATAAAACTCAAATTAGAGGTCATTTGATTCACAAAACTATGATTGGTTTTGTTTGTTTTGCCTCGGATTGTGGCAGAGAATAATAGTTTTCCGGACTATTTAGCACCAAACATATGACTAATTTAGAGGAGGATACTAGTTCAGTGTTCAAACTCCTTGTCATGGATAAGAACATTCACATTAAAGATTTTATAGTTATAAAAATTTAGTCCACTGACTCACTGCCCTGGAACTAATGTTCGGTCTTAGACAATTTAGTCCCAAAAAATAAGCATTCTTGAAGGGTCTGAAGTTCAATATTTGTTTCTAATATAAAATGTGGGCGCAGAAAACCAAATTTAACTTTAGTAAGGTTGGTGGAAAACTCTGAAGGCCTTCATTATAAAAAAAAAAATGAGATTGTCCTAGCATAAAATAATTATTCACGTATCGACAATCATGTACCGAAAGTATAACTATTAATTATGTGATAATATTGTACCTTGATTCGATTTTTATGGAAAAGAACACAACACAAGATTTGTACTCGTGGAAAGATTCCGACTTTGCCAACCCTTATGTCTTGTTCCTAATAGGTTCCGTCATTGAAAAGGGAAACACAAATTAAGTTGATTCTTGATGGCTGAAATATGAATATTTTTGTATCTAGATAGTAGTGGATGAGAAAAGGTTGGGAAGATAGGCAAAATTGAAGCAATGGGGCTTTTAAAATTTTGAATGAAGATGTTGGGAGATAAACAGGAAGGATCCATGAAAACTAGATAGAGAGAGGACGGTAGGGTAACGTAGGGTAGGGTAGAGTAGGGTGGGGTGGGAGAGAAGTAAGATTTTAAATATTGTATTTTGTTGTTATGCCGTTATGTAACATTTTTTACTTTTACTACTATTGTTACTATTATTATTTTATGCTAAAAAAATTCATAAAGACAAAAAAAAAATATGACTCCGATTCTCGCTACCGTTACTCTAAAATTGTTATGACCCGAAACCATTACAATGTCATTGTTACCATCATAGTAACTACCATCATTATTTAAAACCCTAGGAGAAGTTTCCTTGGAAAAGTGCAAAGACTCATGCAAAGACTCGTGCGACCATATTTATGCTGCTATTGAAATAATAAATAATATAATGTGTCACTTTTTAATATTTAGAATTTTAGAAGTAATAATAAAAAAAAATTAAAAACAACATATTTGTGACGGGAAAAAGTATCAACAACTAGAATTTCCCCTCTTATTAGTTTGGAAAGATCATGAATACAACATATATGTTTTGGAATCATAGCAATATGCATATTACATTCCATAAATTTAGATCTAAAATTGACTGAAAATCATCCAATGACAATTACAGGAGTAAAATAAATAAATAAACGACGGATTTCTGGATTTGGATCAAAATAAAAAGATGGTTAGCAAAAGTTCCATAGTCGTATATCGCTTTCTTCAACATCTTCAACCATGGGTGGATTGAAGAATCCCTCATTAATCATCATGTCATTGTACTTTGGTGAATCAAAGTTGTAGCAAGATTGACCATAGTAAGGCATTATCTCGTTTTCCCAACAACTAGTACTAGTCATTGAAAAATCATCCTCATTGTAATAATTTGACGGAGAGGACTCCATCGATGGAGATGATGAGGCGGATGCGCAGGAGGATGAGGTTGACGATAGAGACGCTAATGATCGAGTGCTGTTGAAGGAATCAGCACTCACAGTAGCAGCAGCAGCGACGGCAGCGACTTTCTGAATGGACTTGGGGGATAAGATATCGGCGTCGAATGGAAAGTTGAGAAATTGATATGATGAGATTGGGAAATTGAGATTGGCAGAGGTGCCCTTGAGGCACAATAGAGCAGCATCGTAGGCCCTAGCAGCTGCCTCAGGGGTAGAATAGGAACCTAACCATATCCTTGTTTTTTGATTGGATGCCCTAATTTCAGAGACCCATGAGCCCCAACTCCTCATTCTCACTCCCTTGTACTTCTTCTTCATTGTTTGGATCTTGTGATCCTCACTCTTCACCATGGTTATGCAAATGTTTTCGCTTCTTTGCACTTTTTGTTTTCTTTTTTCCTTATTTGGTGTTTATGTTTGGAATGAGTTTTGTTAGTGATTTTGTTTGATGGGAAGTTTGGTATTTATAGATGAGGGTTTAGGTTTGTGTAACATGAAATGGGTGACAGATAATTTCCAGTTTTTTAAGGTGATGTAATGCGAACACCGTGTGCTTCACTTTCTCTCAGTGGCTGTCAAAATGACGCGTGATTCATAATCTATCCAGACCTTGTTCGGAGCCATCGGGTTCAAGCCTAGCTTAAGTTCGTCGGGTCCAGATTTGCACGCTATCCAAACTATTTTAGGTAGGATTTGGATCCGTCATATTTCTTCGCACCTGATCTCAACCTGTACCCGACAAGTAGACCCTAGACCCAAATCTGCAACGGCAACCCATTAAAAATTTATATAAATATATAAAGAAAAAAGTCCGACCTAGACCCGGACTCGAACTCAAAGATCCGATAGCTATATTCCGGATAGGATATGAATATAAACTATAATTTCGAATTTGGATCCAATCTAAAAATTAACGTGAATTCGAAAGACGGTACCTAGATCCGAAAAAAGGTGTCAAATCGGGCAATTTGGCAGCCCTAGTGACTATATTAACGTTCCCATTGACTGGTTAACTATTTTAAGTTTTGGGATATTAGCCTAGTAAGATTTAGCTCCGTACAGAGCCGGTTGTTGTTTTTTGACCATAACTGTATATCGGGTATAATCTGTGAATTTATACATTTTTGGTTTGCAATAAATTTACTTAACTGAAAAAAATAATGAGATTATTACCATTTCATAGAGTAATGTAGTTCAATTTTTAAATATTTATTAGAGTATAGTCCGCGTTATGTTTGGATTATGTGTAATATGTCTTTTTTTGTATCATATTAATTTTAATTATATTGTAAAATTATTTTTGATTTTTTATATGAAATCTTGTATTTTTTTTTTTCAATTATTTATAATTTTATAAAATATCAAATTCGGTAGAATTTCTACTATGATATTGTTTTACAAAAAATTAATATTTATTTTGGTTAATTTTAAGTATCTGAAAATCTTATTAAGATGATATTTTAAAAAATTAATGATTATTAGGATAATATTTTAAAATTTTATAAAGAATTTTAGATTGTTTGGAATCAATTTACAAAAATATTTATTTCTTATAAATATTTTCATTCTTAAATATAATTTTAATAATTTCTATTATTATAAAGTATCTTATATATGTATATCTTAGGCAATCTTATAGAAAATTAATTTTGATGATTTTGGTTATGTTAAGTTGATAAATGTGTATATAATTGTAATTATTTCTATTATGGTATGTTTTATTATTTTAAAATCTTAATTTAATAGGATGCATGTCAAGTAATCGTGTTAACAAATATCGCAATAAGAGCGAATTTAACTAGTAGGGACAACTTTTATCCCTTATTAATATCAAAAGTGAGCCTTTTGCTATTTTCGCTTTGATCGCGACACGTGGCTGTATATTTGTTTGACAAGTGGCTGCGTAGTTTTTTGAGAAGTGGCCGTGTAATCTTTTGATACATGTTTCATTAAATTTAGTAATCAAAATAGAGGAAAGAAAAATATTATGTTTTCACTATCTTTACATACACACATACCTAAAATTAGAGTTAATCAATTTCAAAAATATTATCATTATTACTATTATCTTTTTAGAAATATTATCATAATAGGATTTCTACCAAAATCAACATTAATCTAATAAAAATTATTTTTCCTTAAAAATATTATTATAATACGAATCCACAAAAATTGAAATCATAAAAGAAAGGATAAGAAATATTAAATTAAAGATGCCATATAATTTGTTTTCAAAATAATATCATTGAAAATCATGACTTATAATACCTATTATAATATAATTCCAAACCTAAACTTCGTGGATAAAAAAATTTATTAAATTATATTATTATATTTAAAATTATTACCATTATAGAATCTCCTAAACCTAATAATCTTTAATACATATAAAATATATAGTTATAGCACATAAACAAAAACTGACTTTATAAATTGCAACAAAAAGATAAGCATTATAATTTTAAAAAAGTATTAGTCCTATTATAATATAATTCAAATCTAAACTTCTTGAATTAGAAATTTTAATAAATTATATTATTATATTTGAAAATATCATCGTCATATAATCTTCTAAACATATTAATCTTTAATATATATAAAACATATAGTTATAGCACATGAATAAAAACTGACTTTATAGATTGTAACAAAATGATAAGAATTATAATTTAAAAAAAGATAAAAATTATTTATGTTGTAAAATTATATAAAAGCTATTCGTTCAATTATTTTTGATCTATTTGTGATAAGTGCTTGCATAATTAACTTATACATGTCTCATTAATTGAGAATTTTTAGAAACTAAATTTATCATAATCAACCTTATCAATCCTAAGCTTCTTGAACATTTGAATTGATTCAAATTTTATTTGTCATTAGAAAATATTACCATGTTATAATTCCTATAAACCTAATTTTTTCCTTTAAGCAAACACAAAGGGGGGGATGAAATGTGTTTTAAGATATATTAAAAAAAATTCAATTAAAAATAACACTATAAAAGTTTATGCAATAATAGTAATTACTATACGAAGAATAAAAGGGATAAAGAAAGCAAAACCAGTTTTATAGTGGTTTGGCCAAATATCAGTTGATCCCCTATGTCCACTTTCCCAAACGTTACTTGAGGTTCCTTTATCACCAAGATAATTTTACAACCAATCAGTTTCACAGGTGTTGATCATTTTATTTGAGACAGCCCCTCAAATCGGAGTAAACCCTCACAATTTGATAATATAAAACCGAATTTTGAAATTTATGTTTAAACTCGCACAATATCGAAGATGAAAACACTCGAGTATAAGATATTACAAGCTAAAGATAAATAATAAAATTAAAGAACTTGAGCTTGTTGTTATTGCTTGATGATTTGAATTGTTGAAGAGACATCTATTTATATAGTTCGAGTTCCGTTTGGATCATGGTAATAATCATTGAGACATGCCAATGAAATCAACCTTCTTAATTCTCTGATCATGACTATGTGCAGTCAGTCCCTTGTCCAAGCTTGGACTTGTGTCCGTGGGCTCTCAGCTCTTTGTCCAGGTAAGGACCAATTACTGTCCATGTACGGTCGTGACTTGTCCGTATGCAAACAAACCTTGTCCATATGCAGACACCTTAGTCCGTGTACGGACACCTCAATCTATGTGTGTTTCAAATCTGTTTAGTTGTATGATTGATATCGATTCCTTAAACAATCAATAAACATTATAAACAATATCATGACATTAGTAACATAATCGGTATTAATTAAATTAATTATTTTATATTTCATCAAAATATATTTTATTAAAACATAGGGTCAACACTTTTTTTCAACCCTTGGATTTTTGTCTGGTCAATGAAATAAGGCCCTAAAAAAATATGTGGCATTGTATTATTAACCAGGTATAGCTTTTGCGTATATTATAGATAAGAGTTATATTTGATTGGAATATGGATTTTAAAAAAAAATGGTTTTGTTTGCTTCATTTTTAATTTAGCAAAACACCAAACTTATAGTCCTCAAGCGCATTTTTGTTGTCACACCCCGTGTTTTGTAGACCCCAAAGACAAAATTAATGATAAAATAGCTTCAAAATGTTAGGATGGAGTATCAACCGAATGACAGTTCATTTTCTTGAAATTAAAAAATAAATAATTCAAAGAGCCTAAATTTTCAATCAAAACTCATATTGTTACTCTTACAAACTCCGTTGAAAGTTATTTATTTAATTTTAAAAAATTAGAAATCGTTTCACAATCCGTTGCAAAATTTACGGAAAATTAAATACAAAAATGAATCATTTGCAAAATCCATTGCAACACATTAATTACATTAAAAAAATAAAAAATAAATAATATTATTAATATGAATCTGTGGACAGTCCACAAGAGACCCATATACAGTTCATTTAAGAAGAGGTTGGTCTTTTTACAATCCTTTATGTAGTCATCTTCTCTGAATTTGAGCAAAATTATAAATATTAGATAAAGTCATGAAGCTGGTCAAATATGTCATTTTTCTTAAAATGTTGGGGCAAATTCCTCAACAGTTTCAAAGCTAGGAACTACTAATTGAAAATATAGGAATCAAATAGAACTTCTATTTGAACTACGGGGATTATTTTTGTAATTTACCTGAGATTATTCACTGTTCCTGGAACACCATGTCACTGCTTCGATATAGAAATACATTGACACATATAATTAGTAGAGCTATTTCTAGCCTAATCGTTACTCAAATTTGGGTTAAAAAAAAAAGCATACCCGAGCCCACTTGTTCAGTGCTTATTAACATTTCGACTAACGACCATCGGTAATGATAAACGAGTTTAATGGATGGTATTATATTTATGTGCATATTTATTCATCAATTTTGTTTATAAATTGAAATCATCACACTAATTGTTACAAAATTTAAATATATTTTCATCTTTATCCCCTTATCCTTAAGAGGAAAATAAATAAGACCAAACAAATAAGGACAAATTTGATAAGGTACATTATATTTAAATTTTGAGAAATCACTTTTCAATTTTTTTTTTTTAATTATATGACGTTATAAAACCATCTCTATTACTATTTATGAATGGTTGGAAACCAAGATTACACATGTCTTAACCTCATTGGTGTGGAGCAGCGATTCTGGTGTTCCGCAAAACACTCAATTATTATCTCCCCGGTGTGTCCGATAATCCCGGGTCGATCCTAATCCAGCCGTTACTTCCTTGGTTTCCCGTTCCTCTCTCTCTCTCTCTCT
>MKEJ01099908.1:0-10788 GCA_001753735.1 Embelia ribes | reverse complement strand
AAACCAACACTTTATTGATCAAAATATGATTACAGCACTCAGATGATTAAATTACATCATTATACTACTTCATTAAAGTATAAAATTGTTGTACAATACTTATACAGTATGCTACAGTGTTGGCTAAAAATTTTGGGGCCTTATATTAAATTATATGGAATAAGTGCATTCCATACTATACTTATCCACTTGTACATGGATTTCAACATTTCATCACGCTTCCATTACTGGCGTCTACATCAGGTTACCCTATTGATATTGACCTGATATCATACCTCTTAAAACCTACCAATAATATTAATTTAGCCTTTAGATCGTCCTTTTCATGTATTGGCCTACTATATCGACACTAAACCGATTTCCCCCGAAGCCTTACAAGTAAGTAAATTTTAATCTGGCTTCTACATGTTGGTACGTTCATTGGACCGATAATGCCCCATGACACCTATTGATGAAAACCATCTAAGTAAAACCTACATTTGAAAACTGGCTTGCAAAGAAAAAATACCTAATTTACTATATCTCTTGGTTAAGGGTCATATTTGCTCGATATGGGATACATGCATCTCATACTATACTTTTACCACGTTAGCTCAAATAGCAAATCAAAAGAGGTTTCCAATAAAAATACTTATTTAAAATATTTTCCCCTCAAGTTTTATGTCAAAAAACTTATGCAATACCATCTAGTAATAATATAGAATTGCAGAAGATAAAAATAAAGAGGGATGAACACGATACACAAGATGTTTATACTGGTTTGGTCAAATATCAAGGTGGTCCCCTACTTCTAGTCTTTAAGGTTTCCTTGTAACTTTACACATTATAGTTACAAGATGGCTAGTATTCATGCGTGCTAACTGAACCATTCAATGAATAGCTTACAAATGCTATCCAACCATTACAATGAATAGCTTGCAGGTGCTATCCATCCATTACAAGTATACTTGCAGGTACTATTCAAACCATACACAAGAAGCCTTGCGGGTGGTACTTAAACTATACCAAGTAAACTTGCAGATGCTACTAAAATCGTAAAAGAGTAGGCTTGCGGGTACAACTCAAACCGGTTCTACCTTAGGAGTTTATAAACCTCTCCTTTACAAGGTTGATCCTCTCGAAAAATAATACAATTGAATCACTCGAGAATATTTTGATCTCATGCCAAAGGTTATGGATAAGGAAGTTGATTTGATCAAACATTTGTGTGTCATAAGATACTGGGAATATGAGTTTTGGAAGTGTTGATTCTCTTTTCTTGAATATATTATTCTTTCTTATTTTTATCTTGATAATAGAAGCCATTTTTTTTTATAGGAAAGAACCCTTCAAAATTTGAAAATATACCTGCTATTATTAGAATCCTTGAAAATTTGAAAATATGCCTGTTATCATTCGATGTCATTTTATCTTTCTGCTGATCTCAAATCTTTGTACACGTTATTTTGAATTAGCACTAGCTAGGGAAACATAGGAGTCTTCTAGCTGAACTGAGACGGTCTTTTGGCTGGATCTATATAGGCTTAATCTTTACGTCCAGCTGGCAGGACCTAAGGTCTCTCACAACCTATTCGAGAGAGGTCCCCAGCCGGTTCTGTGCCTTAGCCAAAATTTTGATACAGTTTTGGACTCATTCTACTCTTGGCCAGTTTTAACATCTTACTATGTCAGTTATATGACTTTTCAACATTTATTTACTAAAATTTGATCTTCAAACTGGCAATTTGATTCTTTGTACTTCTTAACTCTTTAATCTCCAATTTTGAATATCGAATATTTAATTCTCTTAGCTTTTTGAACATTGATATTTATAACACTTCAAATTTGTTCTCATCATCTATTTTGTTTTTTATAAACCCATTTGAAATTTTGGTACACTTTGGAGACTTAAACTTTGTTTATTTTCTTTTATATTGATTTATTTTCATCAAAATACTTGAAATATATTTTTCATAAAACTTGGAATAACATACCATAATTAACTTGATGTACGACGATATTGAATACCAAAGAGATAGATGAATATTTTTACGACGTTATGACAAAAATGAACAAATGATAAATAGAAGATATCCCCACTCTTTTCTAAACATAACTATTTATAGGGGTGTTTATAGGGGTGTTTGCGGTTCAATTCGGGCAATGTTTCATGAAAATTAAAAACCAAACCAATAACTAATTAGTAATTCGTTTTGGTTCGGTTTCCAGAAGATCCAAAAGCAACACTGATTCAAACCAAACCAATAGTTAGTGATTAGGTTTGTGCAGTTTGATCGATTTGGAGGGTGAATTAAAGATATAGGAAAAAACAACTGATATTATAACTGATAAGTTACTAACATTCTTACCGAGAAAAATGTAGTATGTCCTAAGCAAATTTTTAACATAGTCACGTAAGGCATGAGCATGAGCATGAGCATGAGCATGAGCATGAGCATGAGCAACTTGCAACTTAATCAAGATTTGAAACTAAATAAAAAACATACCAAATTACATAAACAATTCAAATAATAACCAACAAGTATTCACCCGCGGCATCAAATATCAAGCAAGGACATCGATAATATCCAAAAGGCAATCTACAACAAAGAGCAAGCAACAACGTGAACAAATAGCAACAAAAACATATCCTGGAAAGTCATATTTGGTTATATTTTTTATATATAGAAGTATATGTTATTATTTTAAACTTATTTATGTGTGTGTGTATGATAATACATATTATTTCATTACTTAAAATATTGGCAATTCCATTTGGTTGCGACAATTTGGTTTGCCCATAAAATCAAGAACCGAACCACTCATATTTGGTTTGGAATTTTGTCATCCAAATCAAACCAGACCAATATTTGATTGGTTTTGTTTCGTTTTCATGCGGTTCAATTTGCTTCAAGCGGTTTGAGCGGTTCTAGTGTTTTGATAAACCCCCTAACTATTTATTCATAAATCACAACTAAATGAAAAATCCATAAAGAGAATCTATATATAGACCTTGTGAAATACTTAATGGGGTCTTGGCCCTAATCCAACCAGAAAATACTTTAAACATATTAAAATAAATGAATAAACAACCAAACTAACAATTATTCCTAATTAATAAAACCAAAAAATAAACGAACTAAATCTGCATCATAACCGATATGAGATAAGTACATTTCATAATACCCTTACCCACTTGTTCATATATTTTTACAGTAAGAAATAAATTCAAACTGCTTGGTGACGGCTCTAATTAATCGTTCTCAGTTGACTCCAATGCACTTGTGCAATCAAATGGAATATAAGTAAATTGGGGGAAAATTGTAAAAATGAGATTAATATTTCCCACCTTGCAAAAACAGGACAAGTTTAATACTTTTTGCAAAAAAGAAATTTTGCTATTATTTTGGATGAAAATACCCATAGATCACTTAACCTAACCTTCTCCTTCTCTTTCTCTCTTCTCCCCCCTCCTCAATTGCCCACTCCCTTACCCATCTCCAATTCTATTAAATTCAATTTTTCTCATCCATCTCCATCGCCCCTTCCATCTCAATCTTCATCTCCATCTCCACCAACATTTCCATCTACGTCTCAAACACGACCTACATATCCATCTCCACTCTAATCATCAATGAAAGTCTATGGGTAAACATATTAATGATGTTAAATGATACATTTTATGGTTTGAAAATACAAACTATGACGGATCATGTTAAAAAAAATTAAGCTAAGCGCATGAATTGTGAAGAACTGTGACAAATTATTGCAAAAATAAATATATTAGGATAAGTTATATAAGGAGACTTGAACAAAGTATTATTGTCAAATTATTTGATAAATATTTTTGATATACATTTGACAAAGATATATAATTGAGAAAAAAGTATGTATAAAGCAACTTGAACAAAGTATTATTTTGAAATTATTTGATAGATATTTTTGATATACACTTGACAAATTAAAGGCCTTGTAAACATTTTGAGATTACTCGGTCTAATAAATCTTTCTTATTGCAACTCACTCTAAAAGCATGCAAACATTTTTCCTAGCACAATTTCATTTTCGTCAATGCTTGTCATATGATTCGTCAATGTTCATCATATAAACTATTTCCCTTTGCAATTTTATTTTACATACATCATTTCCCTTTGCATTTTGATTTTCATCAATGTTCTCAATTTTCATTAATGTTAGTCAAATGGTTCGTCATAGTTTGTCAATGTTTGTAACACCTTGGAATTCAACACAATTCTGAGTATGTCACTAACGTTCATCCACAACATATAATCAAAATAAAATAACTAATAGTCATTCTTCATTAATAAATCTGTTCCAAATGTAACGACAAAAGAAATAAAATCCACTAAGCCATTTTTACATGTTTTGGCCATACAATTGTTTTACAATGTCAAATAAAATAATTTTCAGGCAACATCTTACAACTGTCTGAAATGTAGAGAACATACACAATAAAACTCTAGCACTCAAGTTAGCTTCAACATATCCCTAACCTCAATTTTCTTGACCTTTAGTACCTGGTTCTGCTTGAAATTTTATTAGAAACAAAGTTGCAAGACCAACCAATCAAGCATGAATTAAAATTAATCCAATTATAATAAATTTTAATGAAAATAACATCAACAATAGTTAAACAAAATCGATAGAAAAATAGAGACAACTATGTATGTTAACATCCAATATCTGTCAGCAAGGCACTCCAAACATCAACACAACATATAGCTCTGAATATATACTCTTTCTACTCAAAATATACAATCCTTTCGAGGCTTTATGTGAAAAGACTTTGGTTCCTGTGGAACCGGCTCATACTTGAGATATCTACCCTTCGAGGCCAATGACCACCACAAAATATATATTCCTTCATACATCGCGACCACTCATCAATCCTTAGGGTAAATCAGCTAACTTCCAATACTTTCAATAATCGTTGATGCATTCTATACGACACGTAAGACATGCAATCTTTCTATCGACAATTAATTACATTACTTTGGTTCAATATCCATTCATTACCATTTAGTTTCCATCATATTATATCATCAATGAAAACAATCAACAGTCATTCATCAAATTTTTGCATGCTCATTCCAGTTTATCTTGCAAAAATCATAGCTTCACCATTTTAACGATCTCATTCGAATGGAAGGCATCTCGTCTGGATGAGTTTTCTCTTTGATCCAAACACTATTGTTCAATATATTTTCACCCCAAAACACGACCAAATCCAACCAACATACGTCGGCAATGTCCAAAATTTAGGCAAAATAATACACAACATGAAATTTCTTTACAATTAGATTTATGTTCTGCAACATACCTTAACCAATCGCATGAATTCTCTCGGAGAGCTTCGAGAAAAAACTTAGAATGCACGCTAGATAAAACACCATCAATGAATGGACTCCTACGAACAATTAACCAATCATTTCATCAACAATGATAGATTAAACATTTAATCAATTATTAGAGCAAACTTTGATTGATTAGGGTTTGAATAAGTATGAATGAACTCAAAGAAAATGTTACCTCACAACAGCGAGAATGACAAGAAGAACATGAATCTGTCTTTAGATTGTCTAGCAGAGTGATTCCTTTATTGGATTCGATAGATTTTGCACAAGGGTAAATTATCCGCTTCTCTATTCCTCTATCTCTGCTTGTTGAAAGGAGAATAGAATGTATGTTGAAATTGAGAAACAGAGAAGTATTACTGAAAAAGTATTTATCTTTTTGCCTCCATGCGTTTGGCCCCTATAATCATTATGTTTCATTATGAAAATATAATAAGCAATTAAAATAGCAACTATAAGTTAGTGAAAATATTTTGGTGTAAAAAAAGAATCATTTATAGGTCATATAACTTTCCAATGTATCTTTTAATATATTATTTAGGTAATTTGTCTCAATAACTAATTATTTATAAAAGTTGAAACAAAGCTTTAAACATTTCATCTATCCCATAAAGTAATGCACACTAAAAACTTTGTGAGAAATTTTACACTATCATTTCAATAGGTTATCTTTAATTAAAATTCAATTTATTAATGATAAGGGAAAATTGAAAAGAGATACAAATAACATGGGTAAATTAGAACGAGACCAAAAGTAGACGGAGTAAATTGCAAAAAAAATATAAAAAAAGGGGACAAATTGAAACGAGTTGGAAATGATAGGGAATAATTTGAAACAAATGAAATGATAGAGAGCAAATTGAAATGAGAACTAAAGGATATGGGACCAATTCGACATTACCCTTACAAGAATTCTTAGCTAATTAGGAGCACTAACATTTACGATATAAGTTATAATGTTAACTTGTAATTTCATTGATTTAGAAATCAACTTATGACAAGAATGAGTCATCTTAGTTGATCTGAAGTTCTTATTAGGCTAAGGTGACCTCGGATGGCCTTTGGTACTACCACTATAACTTTGAAGTATAAGAAAACAGGACAACATCTTGGTATATAAGGCCAAATTGTATAGTGGTCTCCTATATTTTGCAGGAGTGATATGGCACCAATGTGACAAAAATGGTGGCTCACGTTTCATTTTCTACTGTAAACTGGCAAAATTAGTTGCATATAATTTTCAAAACTAAAAAGAAACTCGTTTGGTTAATCAATGTTGTTTCTCTATAAATCATCGTCGCTACCCAGAAATCCTAACCCATCCACCGCCCACCCTCACATACTACCGGTCACTGCCACTGCCTCCCACTGTCTAACCTTCGCTTAGTCTACCCCGACTCCTCTCTCATCCCTCTCTTCTCTCCAAATACTCCAAACCATAACCCATATCCTAGCCATTCCGCCGCCTACCATTACTATCTCCTAGAGTCCAACCTCCGCCCCGTCTATCCCAACTCGTCCCCTTCCCCCTCCTCTTTCCAAATTCTCCAAACACTAAATAAACCTCACCTCCTCCAGTATAAACTTATCTTTTTTAGTTAGGCATCCTAAACTAATATTAATTCATTTCTTTACAAAATATCCAATTTCTAATATTTTAAAAACATATATTTTTAATATCCAAAATTTATTTATTTTTTTTATGTGTAAAATCAACTTATTCTTAACTTATATAGGTTATCCTCAATTTCCACCTGATTTTTAAGGTTTGCCCAAACCCTTTTACGGTTTACCCCCAAACAAATAATTTACCCAAAACCCCAATACCCAAAAAGCTAATGTTTCTAAACATGCCTAATTGTTAACTTTCATTGTTTTTTCCAATTATTGATTTTTTCTTCAAATCCCCCAATTAATAAGGTTTGCCCTCAAAACTCCCAATTTTAGTGTTTCTTTAAGAAGAGGATGAAACTCACTGTTTTGTTTTAGTTTTCTTTGATTGATATTTGAACAAGTACATTTGTTTGGGTTTTGAATTGATCTTTGAAAAAATATTTGAGCCAGAATAACGATGTGGTTGATCAATTGTACGATATATGTTTGTTTTTCTATGTGTAGCTATCATTCATACAATTTTTATTATATCATTTATTGTTTGTGATCTTGTGTAGCATTGAGATGATATCTATTAGCCAGTTTTGTTTTATAATAAGTCATTGTTGTTGTGAAAAATTTAATATATAGTTTGAGGATTGACTGATATTAATGCTTATTCCAATAGATAACGAGGAAGAAGAAAAAAGGCCCCTTGTTAAGAAGCTGCGAAACTAATATGCCTGGTTACGTTTCTAGTAAGTAACATGTGTTCATCTTAGTTTAAATACTATATTCTTTTAATGATTATTTTATTCTTAACTTTTTTCCATTGAATGTTTTATACGACTTGCAAGAATATGAGAGAAAAAAAAGAAGAATGCATATATAAGAAAAATAGATAGAAGGTAATAAATATGCTTTATATTGTTATCAAGTTGTGTTACTTTACTATATATAATTAGTTTTGAAACTAATATTTATTGTACTTCCAGTTTGTAGAAGAAGTTACCAAGGCTTGGAATGACCTTAGCGAAGAACCTAAGGAGGCTTTCAATCAAAAAGTAGAGGGAAAGTGAAAAAATACAAGGAAGAAAAATAAGAGGAGGTGAATAAGAAGGTGAAATTTGTATCTCGCATATCACCAGACTATGCGGTGAAGATAGTTTCTAGTTTCAAACCTTGCCAAAAAGAGAAGGTTAGGCATATGGGGTTAGATGGTATCGTAAAGATGAAAATTAAGTATTCTTCATAGGTTGTATTTACCGGTGGTTAAGAATTACGACTTGATTCGATATTGTCTGATTGTTCGTAGTGCCAAGTTGAAGATCGCATCATCCCATATCCTAGGTATTACAAGTGAGGGTAGTCTGGTTAGTGAGGAAGATGAGACTCATCTATTGGATCTAAAAGTGAAATGTTTTAGTGATACTCTTATGATTTCCTTAAAAAAGTTTGGAATATGAATTCAAGTCAATGAAGACCGGTGTGGATGTTTTCAGGTTGAAGTTTGGTCTATTTGTATCAGGGTATGTCCTATGCCCAACTTCGTACCTTAGTGTCAACCCAAATTTTATTAATATCTTGAGTGGCTCTTCTTATACCAATTCCATTAATTGGGCTATATATGTTCTTGAACTTCTCAATAGAGGCGTAATCGAAATAAAAAAACGAACAAGAAAGTATGCGAGGATGTATACTATTTCTTATTTTAAGTATTTGTTACCTTCATGATCATACACTTTATTTTGAGTTTTGTATTTATTATATATATATATATTTAAATTTATTGAATCATGTTCTATTTTTTTTTTTCACTTTGCAGTTGTATTATTTTTGTTACGTGGCACCTTATGTTGAGTGTCATTCTTTGGATTCAAGCAAATCAGTACTGGCTATTGCAGAATTGTAACACCCCGGAAAATACACCTACTTAAGAAACAAGGGGAAACAATCGTCTTATAACAACCAGACTATTAATAGTACAAATCAATCGACTAATACGCGTGCAGATTGAAAATTAGACAAGTGTCCAGCCATGTGTCAGCTTGATAAAAAAAAGTGTAACCACATTTTGTACATTTGTATACGATCAGAGAACATTTAATTTCTTCCATTATATCACTTTGCTTTGGACTTAATGAAAATTATGGAAACTTGACAAAGACATGGCCAAAGTTTGAGTGTTATCGAGCCTAAATGAGTTTCTATGTCCTCTATACCCTTAATTTCTTAGCATAATTTCCAAGTATGAGTGATTTTCCATCTTCCCCATTGGAATTTTCAAAGTAAACCCCTAATGCAATGCGTATGGGTAACACATGATCAACTTTTAACACAAATTATGAAGATTGGACAATGGTACTCGAAAGGAAGGCCTCAAATTTGGTTTTCGAAGCTGAAGAACATGAATGTGTACTGAAGCCCTAGGTATGAATTATTGGTAACATATCCATTTTTGAATTATGAACACTCGAGTTTCAGTTTTGGACAGGACGAATCATTCGACTGATTTCCCCATCAGTCGACTGATTCCATCATGCAGTTGAGAAACTTGACTTGCATGAACTTAATTTTTAGTTTTCAACACAATTTGACCTTAGAGAATTGAAGAAAAATCTTGAGGTTGTATAACTCCAGTTTTGTATATGAGCTTAGTAACCTCTGATGCTCACTTGGTAAACAAATTCGATGATAAAGTTATGACAACCTCTATGTTTAGAAAGTTAGAAGGAAAAATGTTGAGACATCAGTTTTGCATGTTATGAAGTCAACCTTTTTATAACTCTTGAGGCTTAAATTCAAATAATGCCCTTAAAATAACCTATGAAAAACTCAAGTTTTGTGGAACAGAGTAAACCAGTCGACTGTTAGAACTTATTAGTCAATTGATTTTCACTAGCAGATTTAGAAAATAACATGCATGTGGTTAAATTTCAGTATCAAGCTTATTTCAACTAATGGACAGTGGAGAGTTAGCAACTTTCTGACAACGGTGACCTTGCATACGTGATAAATGGATTTTGGTGAATTTTGAAAAGGGATACAGGTACAGTTAGGTCATTTCCTAAGTAAATTTAGTACCCTTTGAGATCCCAATCTATTTAGAGTAATTTTTAGTAAAATAAGATCTTGAAATACATAACAAGAAACGATGACCCTACAAGTATATGAATTGTGATAAATATTTTGAAATAAGAAAGAAGAACCACTACACTATTGCATGACATTTAGAATGCATATCATTTTGGTAATAAGCTAATTGTAGTTTGATCTTGAAAAAATTATAAGTCGTTATGAGGACTTCATTAAAAATAATAAAGACCAAAGTAACGATATGTGCCCCCTTTTGATCCGTGATGCCATTAAGATTTGGCGAGATACGAATAATTACAAAGGAAATTTGTAGAAGACAACTTCTGATATAGTGAGCAGTCTGGCTGATATGAGAATTTAGATGCGTATGAAAACCAAGAAATGTACCCGGATTCTAATGATTTTGGTAAAAAGAGACATTGTGTAATCTCCCGAAAATACGTATAAATTTTTTGCTTTAATAAATCATATTATTTCGAGTAATAATAATTTTAATTATTACTTTTGGAGGCTCGTAGTTGAGGTGTGTCGCATTTTATTCTTGTGATGTGTTGATGGTGTTGTCCATTAACATACATGTTTGCACTTACACATGCAAGGAAAAAAAAGTTCATGAGAAAATAGTCTACTAAAAACAATACTACTAAATTTAGTAACTATTTTGGTACTTTTTTTTTTTTTGTATGTTGATTTGAGTTAACTTTCTTAAGCCAACAATTTATCATTGAACCCCTTATAATAGTCG
>MKEJ01099902.1:0-10907 GCA_001753735.1 Embelia ribes | reverse complement strand
TAAACTTTAAATTCTACAAATACATCATTTTAATATCCTAAATATGTAATGTTTAATGCTCAATCATATATTAATTTATTTTCATCCCCTAAACCAGAATAAACCTAGCCTAACATGGCAACATTAAATATAAAAAAATATAATTTAGAGCATATGAATGAAAATATTGTGACTAATTAAAAATGATAATTATACTACAATTTAAGCAAAACTAATGATACTATTGTAACGAATTGAGAAAATAATTATGTTACTAAATTTAATAACTTAGTCAATAAACAAAATTAAATTACAAGCTTGAATTAATGATGAAAATAAAAAGGAAGTTGTCTTCCCTTGGCTTGTATCCATACCCACAGCATAAAAAATAAAAATAAAAAAAAATTGATTAACGTAAAATACAAAATTCTTCTAATGTTCCTTATTATAGCCTTCAAAAACTCCACCTAAGATATTCAAGTATACACTGCCCATAAGCCAAAACAAAGAACAAAAAATATGAATGGAAAAAAAAAATACAAACAAGAGACAAAGAAAGAACCAAAAATAAACAAAAACAAACCTCAGTACCACTTTTTTTTTTTTTTTTACCAAACCAGAAAAGAAGAAGAAAATCAAAAAGTGAGATTGGTGATAAAAAAATATATATATATCTCGTCCTTCTGCAGTGTCTCTTCTTATAACCACAACCAAGATAAAGAAAATTTAAAAATAAGAATTGAATTGGGATGGGCAAGTAATCGAAGAGTGGGTGAGGAGGTTATGGAATGACTAGTTTTATTTGTGGGTGTGTCTAGGAAATTATGTACACGATAGGATAGGGTAGGAGAAAGCAATTATGGTATAAAATTTTGAACTATTTTGTCCCAAATATGTTGGAACTGTCGGTCATTACTATGCTTTTATTTTGCATTATTCGCCACAATTTCATAGCAATTTTTACAAGTTTATTGTTTAACTTTTTTAATATCAATTACCTGAAGCGCACATACAAATGAATAATACTGAGATATAGCATATTACGTGCATTAAATATGTAGCTGGAATTACATAAAAAAAAATTGCACTGTAAATCTAACATTAAAATTATAAATAAAAATTTTGGCCCGAAAAAATTATGGGGGTAATTGTAGTCTCTTTTAACAGACTACTAGATCCATTCCTGCCCTTAAGAGACTGCTGCTTCTAAGACCTGTATTGTACCTAACGATTTAATCATGTAGTAGCACATTTGGCCATGAGACGTGAAGCAAATTTTCTCGTACAATTTCAAATATGCATTTTATTATGGTTTCGTACCGGAAATTAAGTGTGTAATCTCATCTTGCATTGAAATAGGGGTTGCATAGAGTAAACGATAGGAGAGTCGTGCTAATAAGCGAAACAACAAATTATTGCACTAACGTAGAAAAGAACATTAGCGTAAAACATCACAAATTAATGCTCGCGGGTTCAAATAACACGAGACGTTAAATTTGGAAAAGGTCAGTGCGAACACATCTAATTAGTTATATACTTACATGCAACAAGAACTCAAAGCCTTGTATATATTTTTCTAAAATGTATCGAGAAGGAAACGCCAACGAAAACAGAACTTTTATGCGTATACTCAGAAGGATTTAATTTGGAAAATAAAGAACCTATCTCTCTTTTTTAGGGAAAATTTGTGTATGTTGAAATTGCAAACTGATGGGCTGTAAATGAGGGGCCCAATTCCCACCTAATTATGTCATGTTTTCATGTTGATATTTAAGCATGAATCATGCTTGTTTTGCCTATAAATGGTAGCTTCATTTACAAAGTTCAGTGTGTGATACCAAATGAGTTACATCCAATAGTGTGTGTACACACCAAAATGTACTGCACCAAGAGTGTGCAGTAGTGAGGGAGTGTAAGTGTATGTGATATACCGTGTATGAGAGTTTTAATAATATTAAACTCCTCTCCGTAGACATAGGGATAGTTGCCCGAACCATATTAAATATTGGTGTTCATTTATTTTACTCAGTTTATTTTTTGCACCCCCAACATCCCTTTAGGTGGCACATTACCTACAAAACTCCTCCACTCAAGTGTTAAACACCAGAATTGCCACATTAAAATATAGAGAGAGGGATTGTGAGAAAGTAGAGAATTGAAGAAAAACATTGAGGTCTAGCTTGATTTCAACTTGTGCATGCGATTTACCGGCATTCTAGATCACCTTGATTGCGTCCTTATTCCCAATAATGCAAGTATTTCCTGTGTATCTCGGTTTTACCTCTATTTTTTCAAGTAAATGATATTTTAGAGCCAAGAATGAACAAATTACGGTGTTTTACCAAACTTTTATACAAAGAAAACTGTATTTTAAGGAGATTTTGCTTTATCTCAAAGTGTTTTAGATGTGCATAACCTCTACAAATATTTATACTTGCCTTGTAAGTGATAAAATCAGATTTGTGGATGAAAAATATGAGTTTTCTGTAATTGTAGAGAAATCAGTCGACTGATGCAGGTGAATCAATCAGCTGACCTGCCCTAACCCAAATGAAACTGAGTTGCATGTTCATATTTTTCAGCCTTAATCCCTTCTCTGACCCAGAAGTCAGAAGAGTTAGGTGACATCTTACTCCAACTCCGTCGTGTGTAAAAGAAGTCGGATTCAAAGCTTATACATTTGAGACGATACATCAGGTATGGGTTAATTACAGGCTGTAAGCCCTACAATAATTATTGAATATTATATGTGTGCTATTGGGTATAAATTTTGTGGTGTATGACATACTATGATATGCATGAATAAGAATTTGCATGTAACAAAGTAATGAATGTCATAAGCATTTGGCAAAATTATGCAATGTGTAGTGTGTGGGGAAGTATGTGTATTAGTAATATTTGTTGGAAAATATTGTGTGGCCTTTTGTGAAATGTGGCAAATTTGTGAACATATGCGGGTCATTTTCGTAAAAAATGAATTTGTGAAAAATATGGGCCATGCGGGTTACCTTTATGAAAGCAAAATTCTTGGCAAAATATTTTTTTTTTTGAGGGGGGTGGGGAGTAATAGACTCTCATTCAAGCTTCGTTTTCAGTCTCACAAGAAATCCAGGGTATAGAGGGCACCCACTAAAATCTTTATGTATAAAGTCTCGGGGTACGTTTCTCGAGTTTTGTGTGTGTTTCCTAACATAATATTATACCGAGGATAAATGTCGTGTGAATGTGAGTTTAAGGTGCAATGCATGATCGGTGATGTAACATCTCAGAAATTTCTTATTATTTTCTTATTGCACTAATATAATTTTATATTGCATTTATCACATTAATAGAGTTGATGCGGTGAGGAGCAGCAATATATATGTGTAGTGAGTATGTACACACACGCGCGCACACACACACACACACACATATTTCTCGAGTGGAATTTTATGAATGCATTTATATATGAGTGATTAAGAAGGGTAAAGTGTGGTATGCGTAGTGCATTGTATGGTATTGTATACTAGTATATGTGTATGAGTAGGGATTATAGTACATGTATTAGTATAATATATATTTAAGAAAGTTAGCTTAAAAGTCCACAATGGTAGGCTGAGATAGGGGTGTCTAATTATTAGTCCAACGGGCTTGGTCGCCGGACAGGGCTTCAAACAAGTCATGCTAAACTTTGAAATTTTGGCCAAAAGTTGGAAATTTGGCCAAGTGTTTCCCCTGTGTCTGGAGGTGTTCGGAGAATGGTCCGCCGATGAACAAAGGTGGGAAAGCCGACTCAGACCCACCGAACATATGCGGAAAAGTAGAAATCACTTTTTGGTCTTTGATTTAAATATTATTGTTACTTTTTCTTCTTCACTTTACATTGCACGGAAATTGAGGGAAGAAAGAGAGAGCGTGGAAGTGAAAGCGAGAACCGAATTTTGAGGTGAGGTTTGATTAAAGGATTTACCTTACTATCACATCCTTTTGCAGGTAGGTATACAAAATTTTAACATGGCACCAGGGCCAGCAATTGATGCCTTTAATGTTAAAATGGGTGATATTTGCTACATTTATTTGTGGTTAATATTTGTTGTTTTATTTTTCTGTTAAATAAAAACTGTAACAGGTCAATGTTGTTTAAGTTTGTTGTTGTTTTCTTTCCTAAGTTTGTTTTCTTTCCTAAGTTTGTTGCTGTTTTCTTTCTTAATTTTGTGCTGACTGTGAGCACTTTTTCTCAGATTAGTTGAGTCCCTTTAGAAATTGTTTTTTGTCATTGTAAAGCCTATTTAAAGGCTGCATTACTTTGTATTTGTATGCACCTAAAACACAGAAAACACACAGCAAACATAGAGAGATTTCTCTCAAATACTGCTTTGCATTTACTTAGCATTTCTATCAAAATATCTTGCATATCTTATTGCAGTTTCTTTGAGCCTTATTTTTCAGTTTCTTACATTATAATTTTCTCATTTTGAAGCTGATTATCATGATACAGAACACAAAATGTTCATTTTTTGTAATTTAGTTGTGAAACAATTGACTAATTTCAAAATAGGAAGTCAGATCATTCTCTAATAGGAGGGATACACTTGAATTTAGTTGTGAACATCTAGTCGAAAACTGGATCCAATTTCATTACGGAAAAGCTAACATGATCCAGATTGATGGTTAAACTGGTCATTGAAGAGAAATCTTCTTAGATTGGATCATTTTGCTCTGAGGGCATGGTTACTCTTTCTCCTGTCTGCATCGTTGAATATTTCCTATGTCTTGTTACATGCTGGTGCCTAGGACCCAAATATGGCATTTACAAAATCGAATGGTTATAATGAAATCACAGTGGTTGATATTTGCATGGCATTTGATTATCATACTTGCTCTATGTTCAATCACTCATAAAATTGATATTGACGGTGTTTAAAGCTCTAACTTGAATTTCTATAAGTTACACAATGCATGCCTCCATTACAACTTGTGGGTCACGGGTTCGTCCCATTGGAAACAATCTCTCTTTAAATAGGGGTAAGGTTGCGTACATTATATCTCCTGCAATGGGAGTGCTTTGTGCAGTGAGTCATCCATATATATATATGTGTGTGTGTGTTTTTAATTTCACATGGCGTGCAATTATTATGGGTATAGAACAACAAATGAAACAAAATTTTCATCTTGTTTGTATCTGCTTCGATCGGATATTCATCAAAATTTCTTGTTTTTCTAGTGAATATCAAGTCTCAAGCGGAAGGTCTTAGCAAAGGCACTTTGGTAGCTATTATTTTAGCAACTGCTGTATGTGCTGTTATAGCATCAGTAGCATTCACATTTTTCGTTGCCAGAAGGCTTACAAGAAAACAATACATCTTGTCGAGAAGACGAACATGTAAGTTGCTTTCATAAATGCTGAAATTTGATTCTTTTTTGTCCAAAAGTTTGTTTGTAAAGACAGGTCTGTGTTTCTCTTTGCAGCATCAAAGCTGTCAATTAAAATTGACGGCGTTAAAAGCTTCACGTTTGAAGAAATGGCGATGGCGACTCATGGTTTTGATAGATATGCTCAAGTTGGCCAAGGAGGTTATGGGAAGGTCTATAAAGGAATTTTATCTGACAACACAGTTGTTGCAATAAAACGTGCAAGAGAAGGATCTTTGCAGGGGCAAAAGGAATTCTTGACCGAGATAGAGTTGTTGTCAAGATTACATCATCGAAATCTGGTTTCATTGCTCGGATACTGTGATGAAAAAGACGAGCAGGTATGCTTGTTCAGGCCAGATGCTGAAACAAATTTGTTAAAAATTGAAACCAAACAATAAACGATTATTTCATTAAAAAGGACTGGTTTTCGTCTGTTATAACTTTAAATTTTGTTTGTGTTTCTCTAAAAGAATTAATTTGGTACAACTGATTATCTGGAAAGCTCATGGCTAGGAATCAGTTTTTTGCAATCACACTTTTTAGTTAGTTTTGTATAGCTAATGTATGCCTATTAATAATTGCAGATGCTTGTTTATGAGTTCATGCCTAATGGAACCTTGCGAGATTGGCTTGCTGGTATTGTTTCCTTCTCGCAACTTACCATTTCGCGTATGTGTTCCACAGATATTTTTTTTGTAGATTATGTATAGATTTTGCTTCTCCTTTATCTCCCCTGAGTCCCTTGCTAAAGTTTCCCAAAGTCCAATAAGAGCTTTGTTTAATTCTTAAATATGAATAGAGAAACAACCTTATAGATATTTTTGACTATACACATTTTGGAATTTATTAAATGTGTGGAAATAAAATGTGCAACCGATTAATGTCTTTGCATTTCTGATTCATGTCAATATGATGTTCTTAAGCAAAGCCTTATTGTTTATTAGTTTGAAGGCATCAATTCGAACCTTGCTGGCTGAACCCTGGTCTGTGTTGAGAATTATCGTGGGTGTGAGGCACTAGATCCTGTGGATTATTCGGACGGCGCAAGCCGATGAAACCACAGATTTCAAAAAAAAAAAAAAAATCAATTCGGACCTTGCTATGTATCTATAACTATTTGATTCTTTTCCTCAACTTATAGATACTTAAAAATTCAACTTTAAAAAGAAATTAAGCAAGGTTTCTTTTACTTTTTTTACTTTTACATATTTGGAGGAAAGATTTCTAGTTTTTTACTTTTCACCCGTAATTTGGCAGCTGAATCTAAGGAAATGATTCTACACTTTGCTATGAGATTAAGAATTGCATTGGATTCGGCCAAAGGCATCCTTTATCTCCATACTGAAGCGAATCCGCCAATATTCCACCGAGATATTAAAGCTACAAACATCTTGCTTGACACCAATCTCATTGCTAAAGTCTCTGATTTCGGGCTATCTCGGCTGGCGCCAGTTCTTGATGAGGATGGAAATGTCCCTAATTATGTCTCCACAATTGTGAAGGGAACACCTGTAAGTTTGATTCTTTCAGCTTCTGCAACCATTTTCATTTTTCTATGTTAGGAAACTTGAAAGCTGAAGGCAGGGCCCGCTATTCTTTCTTTTTGTTTTTCTTTTTGTTGAAGTTTAATCCATTGTACTCATGAATTAGCTGCCTTCTTGGGAAAACCCTACACCAGAAGAGTCCATTAGTGATAATGCCGTTCAATAACTCTAGGTTTGTTTGATTGCAACTTTTAAGCAAAAATAGCTTTTCCCATACTCAAGAAAAAGTTTGATGCATCTAGCTTAAATCTTTCAACTTTTTAGGCAAAAACAACAAAATGATGCGAGCTTAGAATCCAAATACAATCCACATTCTAGTTTAAAGAAAAGAAAGAAAAGCTTGAGTTTGAAGCTGCAACAAAGCAAGCCCTCTGTATAAAAAGCACTTTAAAAGGATTATGTACTCATCAATGAAGGAGGGGAATGAGGATAGTTCCTGTTGGTGCATGAAGAGAGATTTTTTTTGGTTGCCGTTGCCTAACTATTAATCATATTTCAAAAAGAAGAAAGAAAATGATAAAAATTCAGTACTTAATGAAACCTCTATCGTGAGAAAGAGGCTAAATTACGCTACAGAAGTAGGTCATAACGTAAAGTTTGTGTTTTGTAAGATCATGCCTTCGTTTGATGTAACCCAGAGCTTAATGCATCTTGAATGTTTTTCTCTGTATGGTAATGGAAACTTCGTAGATAATGTTTTAGATACAACTTTTTCAGCTCTATTTGTAAAATGGCTTGAATTTAGTTTTTACTACTCCCTAGTTTATGATGATCGTTTATGTTGCAGGGTTACCTTGATCCTGAATACATGTTGACCCACAAACTTACTGACAAAAGCGATGTTTACGGCCTTGGTGTTGTATTCCTTGAGATTTTGACAGGCCTGCAGCCAATAACAAACGGCAAAAACATTGTCCGTGAGGTATCCTTTCTAAAATTTGTTAAATTGGAGGTTTCTTTTGTTCATGTCAAACATGAAGTCTAAAATACTAGTGATTCTGAGAATCTGTTATCGATTTCAAATATATTTCGTCATTGCACAACTAGAATTTTCCCAACAAATTAGCCTGCGACAGAATGAAGCCATTTTCTCCATTTGAAATTTGGCTGTGTTCTCAACGCATACTGCCTGTGCTTTGTTTTTGTTTCAATTTTTGTTCTTGAAATTTATGGATTTTCATAGGATTGCAGATCGATGGTACTTCTAATTGCACAGTTTGATCAAGTTATATTTGAGCTCATAACATGCCCTATACGGCAGGCATAAACTTTTGCTTTTCAAAATTTTCAAAAGTTATTTAAACATTTCTTAATGATAGCGTTTCTTTGTTAATGATAGTGATGCCAAAACAAAATTTTGATTTTTGAGCTCGTCTTTTCAGGTTAATCTGGCACATCACTCAGGCACAATGTTCACAATCATCGATAGCAGAATGGGCTCATACCCCTCCGAATGCATCGAGAGGTTTGTATCATTGGCATTAAGGTGTTGCCAAAACTATCCCGAAGATCGTCCTTCAATGTTAGATGTTGTGAGGGAGCTCGAAAACATAATCAGGATGGTGCCAGAAACTGTAACAGACTCATCGGAATCTAGCTCGACATATTTTAGCGAATCAAATCCTTCTCCGTCCACCTTTGTGAGTAGAGATCATCCATATGCAACATCGAGTATGTCAGGTAGTGATCTAATCAGTGGCGTGATTCCCACGATTACGCCCCGTTAGCTAGTGATAAATTGTATATATGTATCATTATACTGTAGGATAATAAAATTTTGTTACTCTGTCAAACCGACCAACAGAAATTGACTTCTTTCCTCCCACATTCTTTCAGGGTCATACATTTAATTTGATGATATGATTGTTTCTCATCAGTAATAAATATAATAGCAAAACTTATTTTCTTGAGAGGTCGTGGCTACCCATATCTAATGAATATCTCCAAAGTCAAGAAAATCTTTAATTGATTAAAGATATTCAGAAATTTCATGGTTCTGTTAAATCCGACTTATTGATGGTAAGAAAGTAATTAGTACTAATTTAATATTGAGTGAAAGTGAACAATAATCAATCACAATCATATTAAGCAGATAATTTACAATTATATTTGTACCATCATTTACATAATCCGCAAATCAAAATTTAATGATTAAATATAAGTACAGTTCATCTTCATTAGATCATTTCCTCTCTACATGGAAATTCATTTTCCTTTTTTAATTTTTAGTTCTTTTTTTTCTCTCTCGATTTTTCAATAATCCATTTGCGATGTAGCTATTTGTTGATCCACGAACAGATGCATCGGAAGAACGATGCCATGAACAGCCATTGAAGAGTGAGATTGGGAAGAGGTCGAGAGAGAGGTCATAGCTCAAATGAATAAAATTCCAGTAGTTTTATCCCACAGACTACCTACTTATTTGATTAAGAAACAAATTTAAATCAATGCTGAATTCTTGCAATTGCACCAATGCTTTAATATTACATCATTGTAATACATTATTGAAAACTGTAAAAGAGCATTCTTTTAACGTACCTTAAAACTTTTACCTTTCAACACAAAGGTATTATCAATTACACTCGAACCGCTTTAGAAAGCATGAACTGAGTTTACGAGAAAAGCAAAAACATAGTGCCATATCATCTGTGTAGCGAAAGTAGCAACTTCCAAATACAAGAATGAACTCTATCTTCTAGCTTATAGCAGCTGAGCAAGAACATAAGAGCTTCATACTAAGAGTGTATGAGTCTTGACAGAATAAAAAAACATTTCCCAACTATTTTGGAGTTAAGACCTGCACAAAACTAGTTAATGAAAAAATTAAAACACTAACATGGGATAGAAAAGACAGGTCGATGTATGCATTAAGAACAGAACAACTGCCAAAGACTACGATATCAAAAACTAACAGAGACTTGAAAAAGGACAAAACAAAATGGAACCCAAAAAGAAAAAACCAAAACAGGCAAGACAGGCATAATTTCAGATCAGCAAGCCTCTTCAGCTGCTAAACCCGAAACAGCATCGTCCCGCGGTTCAGCTGCTCTATAAGTGCCACCGATCCACTAAGGAAAGAATTAAAAAAAAAACAGTGTGCCATATGGATAAGCATGAGATGAGAGAGAGCACGAGAAGCACAAAGATTTGGAAAATTGACCCTCTTATTGTGAACTTAAGTCTTCCTGCTAGTTGGATGCAAAAATTTGCGATCCACAAGTACATATGCAAAACAGAGCCTTAAGCTGATTGATCACCCGGAGAATCCTCAGACTTACCAAGCAACCTGTCTTCCACCCCTACAGCTGTCACTTTATTTGTCACCACATCCCCACTATCGACACTCTGTGATCCTGTCATTCTAGCCAAAACCACAAACGACATACCACCAAGAACATTGTTCAGACACCTCAGGATCACGACAGAGGTCTTAAACACTGCTGGTGGGAAAGCCTTTGCCAGCAGAAACTCGATTCCGTTCAGAGTCTGATACCTAAAGTTACTGCTCAAACCCATGTGTAGGGCCCATGTTGCTGCATTCAAAAGTGTTGGTGGGGCCTTGTTCGGTGTCTCAAAAGTTGGGTCCATCTTTTTCCTCATCTTAATAAGTCCGTTCGAGATTACAGTTCCCACTAGTCCAGCCGCAAACCCTACCGCAGCGAAAAGGGTTCCTTTGTACACAAAAGTACCGAAGCGATTGAGTAAACCATACGGGCCGGGCTCGAACATGTGGCTCGTGGGGCAACCAGCAAAGATGGAAGGGAGAGTCGAAGTCGAGGCAGACATGGTGGGGGCTAATAGATACATGAGAACAAAATTTAGTATACTGCCGACTACCAGAGTAGAGAACACAAAATCGAGCTCATTGAGGCCGAAGTTAGGACGGGATGCCATGTCACCGAGCACACAAGCGCTTACGCCTACAAGTTCCTCCATTAGAACCTTGAAAGGGAATTGGGGGTCCGCAGCTACTCTCGCTCTCCCCCCATT
>MKEJ01099899.1:0-12795 GCA_001753735.1 Embelia ribes | reverse complement strand
TAGCATCTGAAAGTTCTCTGTAACGTGATGCTTTTAAGAAATGTTAAATGAGTGTCTTCAGAACACTGATCACCAACCCCTGGCTATGATGGAACCAGTTCAAATTAACTTGGAGATAAGGTTCCAAAACAACCACCACCACCACCCAACAAGATCAGAACACCACATACAACTTAAAAAACTGTTAGTTGACCTTTTTTTTTTCTAAAAAAAAAAATTCCTTGCACTTTTGAGTGATTAGTATGCTGGGAACGATTTAGTGTACAACTACAAAAACTGATAATTTTTTTTTATGACATTTTTCAGGCAAAAAAGTGAATTCTACTTATTGAGATGTTCTTGTTTTAGGGGTCGTATAAACGATAAAGATGGCAAGTCTTGTTGTGTCTATTTTTCATAGTACACTCCTCATTTCTCTCTATTATTAGTAAGCTTATGCAGAGATGCTCTTCTTTAACGTTGTTGGGAGCTATGGTTTCTAACCTAGGGGGCATGAGCTGTCTCTCGTTGGTTATTATGCTGAGAACCTGTCTTTGTTGTTGCAGCATGGCTTATATCTTGTTATTTTCTAGGGTGAACTTGGTGTAAATGCAATTCTAGCTGTGTCGATTGCTGCTTGCAAAGCTGGAGCTGCTGAAAAGGATGTATGAATCTGTGGATTACTGATGTTTGCTTTCCCCATCAACATGTTGATGATTTTTTGGTATCTTTCGGGTTCTTATTTAGTAGTTTTATATAGCTTTTTTGAATTGTCTATGTGTTTATTTCAGGTCGCAGTTTACAAGCACATAGCTGAACTGTCTGGCAGAACCAATCTCATTCTTCCTGTCCCTGCCTTCTGTTTGATAAGTGGTGGCAAACATGCTGGAAACAATTTGGCTATTCAGGTTGTAATTAATCTGCTTACACCATCATTACCCTTAATTTTGCTTGGTCCAGTCAATATCATCCAACAGTCATGTTCACAAAGTTGTTCTATTGTTTTATTGCCTATAAGAACTAATTCCGAAGCTGAATATTATATCTTTCGGTTGGCATTCCTGTTGTCTTAGGCACTCTATTTTTTTCATTCATCCCACTCGTTATGTATGAATTTTTCACTCATACAACTGTGTTGGCAGTTTGCCACTTGGAAACATTTAGAAATATCAATATTTTTTCTTTCCCATGTCTCTAAAATTTGTTGGCTGTTGAACCATGATCAGGAAATTATGATTCTTCCTATTGGAGCAAGAAAATTTGAGGAAGCATTGCAAATGGGTTCTGAAACTTACCATCATTTAAAGGTAATTGTGATTTGCTCTTAGAACACCATTTTTCAGTTTTTGTCTTAGCTTAGTGTTCTGCATTTTTTGAGTTTTACCCTATCTTATTTCTCACCGATGAAGCTACTGTTCTCTTTAGTTCTTTTAGTGTTTTAGTATGCACTGTCTACATTGCTAAAGGGTTACATCATTTTCCCAGTATTGTTCTCTCTGTTGGGAAATGTAGAATTTAAAAGTCTTACGTGTCTATCTTATGTAAAATGCTTCCTAAAATTTCATCCGGGCTATCTAAAACTCGTCAGTAGAATTTCTCCACCTGAGGCGTTTCTTTTTTGGCTTAGAACATAAGTCATTCAAAGGACTTGAAGTCCAAGCCTCCCAGCTGATTCAAATTATTACCCTGATTTCTAGTCTCCTATATGATGTGAACCCTGTACGACAAGTAGATTTTGATCATCTTTCAAGTAGTTTAAATGGTTTTCATTAATCCTTTTGGCCAGTGTTCTGGAATCTTTATATTTGAGTTCAATATTCTCTTTACAAGCTACCAAAATAATGTATACTTGATGTAGACCTCTGCGGATATTTTTTTCCTATTTTCCCTAATCTTACTCCTGCTTTGGCTCATCTGTTGCTGTTTTTTTTTTCTCTGACCAAAAGGGCAGGCTGTTATTACAGAAAAATTGGGTGCGCATGGTTGTAATGTTGGCGAAGATGGTGGGTTTGCCCCAAACATTTCCAGGCATGCTCAAACCCCACATCGCCCCTCCCCTCTCCCCCTGCTTCCCCACGTAATTATAATTCTTTTCTTTTTTCATCTCGTTGATCTTGGTTCTGTCCATTTTCAGCATCAAAGAAGGATTGGATCTTGTTAGGGAAGCCATTAGCAGAACAGGATATAATGACAAAATAAAGATTGCAATCGATGTATCTGCTACAGATTTCTGCATGGGTATGTGTTACATTAGCTGTCGTTTATTTATGTTAAACAAGCATACCTTTTGGTTCATTTTTTAACCTGTATAAATATACTCTTCATTCGAAAAATTGAATTAGAAAATGTTCAGCTTTACTTCTTTCAGGCAGCCTATCTGTTCATGTTCTTCTGTGACCTTTTTGTTCATTTTTTGACCTGTATAAATATACTCTTCAATCGAAAAATCGAATTAGAAAATGTTCCTTTTTACTTCTTTCAGGCGGCCTATCTGTTTGGCCATGTTCTCCTTTGAGCTGTATTTGGGAAAGTTGACCTCTATTTTTCCTTTTCCTTTTCCTTATTTAGGCACAAAGTATGATTTAGATTATAAATCACCAAACAAAGTTGGGCAAAACTTCAAGTCAGGAGAGGACATGATTGAGATGTACAAAGAACTTTGCACAGGTATCCCATGTGTCAATCTTGCTTGCTTTAAGTAATTGTTTCTTCCAAAAAAATTTCTATTTTTCTAATATCTTATTCACTTTTTATCTGTGCTAAAATATTTTTGAGCTACCAGACTACCCAATTGTATCAATTGAAGATCCATTTGACAAGGAGGATTGGGAACATGTCAAATCTTTTTCTGGTCTTGGAATTACCCAGGTATAAATGTATTCTTGTCTGCACTTTTTAAGTTTTACTGCTGATGCGAGTTGGTACCCAACTTTACTGTAGAAGAATCATGTTAATGTAAAAGAACTTGTAATGCATAATGGACATTATTCTGTCAGATGGTAACGTACCTTACACCTATTCACTTGTTATTATGCGTCTTGTAAACTCCTCGAAGTACTAAATGGAGGATTAGCTGGTAGCACTCATGGTATAATGTCTCTTCTATGTATCCTAGCACCATTAGGATTTGACCACACACAATTAGACATTCATTTGGTTTTTTTATACACACTTACAGTATTGCAATGTATTTAAGACTACTGTTTATCTCCAAGTTCATCTTGTTTCCCCAGATTGAATTAGCAGGATTTTGTAATTACCAGGTTGTAGGGGATGATTTACTGATGTCTAATCCAAAGCGTATTGAGAGAGCCATTAGAGAGGCTGCTTGTGATGCCCTTCTTGTCAAGGTATTTTGTTGATCTCTCAAAGGAATTTCTTTGGAATTTCATATTTTTGTTGAAGTGACTGATGTTTCCATGCACAACAATCGCTTTTTCACCAATAATAATAATTGTGCTTAAAATAGAATGGTTTGTATTTTAAGTGCATTTGTTGGACTAGAGCCTTTTGTCTCAAGAAACTTGACTTGCTACTCATACTTGAAGCTTATGTTGTGATTCTATTACATCCGTTCTTTGCTAGATGAGATACTGCCATGTATTCTAATCTGGTAATGTCTTATTTTATTGGGTCCTTTATTTTTCTCTGGAAAGCGTAATTGTTGATTGCTATTTTTTTGGCTGCTAGTTTTGGACATATAACCTAACACATCAAAGGAAAGAAGTGGCAAAGAATGCTAGTGTACTCACTCTTTTCTTGGGGTTTGGGATTGGGGGAAGTAATTGTAAGAAACCTGGTTGATTTCTTCCTTAACCCAGTTAATGTTCTCGCTCAACAAAGCAATGATTTGGGCAGAAAACGAATTTGAACTCGAAACAACAAATTTGGAACAATTTTCTGGGTTTTTAACTTCTCAAAATGAAGGGCAAATACAAGGGAAATTACTGAAAGATTACGAGCAGGAAAATTGAAGGCGTAAATGAAAGGAAAATAAAATTAACATCAGTCTCCACCCCTCTCCTGTGAACTAGGTATCTGTTATATAGAGAAGTGGCTGCACTCTATTTGCACTAATGACCTCTTAAGTTTCCTTGGCTTGCTCTAAACCCCCGTCAGTAAGATGCATAAAAACTTTAGCCCCATGCGTCTTCAATTAATCTAATAACAAGCTCTCTTCGTATTTGTTTCTTTCCGCTTAAGCCCCCAAAGTGGGTTCGTTACAGTAATATTCGATCTGTCTCTTTGACGTGGCAATTTATATTCTTCCTCGTCTATACGGAATGGAAGTGATTTTTACGGGGGGAGGGGGGGTTAGAATAATTGTAAAGTGCTTTTTTCATTTTTTAATTCTCTATTAGTCTTCCCCAAACACGATTTATCAAGGTGCTTATGTGGGCGTCAGTTTTAAAGAGGAAACAAAAGAAACATGCGTTTCATGTTAGATTCAAAGGGGGGGAAAATGAAACTCATGTTTTAGTTGGAATTGTTTCACGGCTGTAATTTGTGGTATATGCAAGTTATTGAAGTGTAATTGTAATGATCAACTTTAGTGCTGTATCTCGCCAGAACGTGTAGGATTTATTATATATTTAAGTCGTTTAGCTACCAAATTGTATTCTAACTTCAGCAACCATACCATGAGTGAACAATGAACCCCATACCAAAATCTGGTTTTTGTGTTATCCAGGTAAATCAAATAGGGACCGTGACTGAGGCCATTGAAGTAGTGAAGCTGGCGAAGGATGAAAACTGGGGAGTGGTGGTCTCACACAGATGTGGAGAAACTGGAGATCCGTTCATTGCTGACTTATCGGTTGGGTTATCAACAGGACAGATTAAAGCAGGGGCACCTTGCCGAGGGGAACGGTTAGCAAAGTACAACCAGGTGCTTATTCTTTCATGATTTAGACTGGCTCCCATGTTCCCTATTAAGCTTTTTATTTTGATTGGAGTTTAGGGACGGGAAGAGAAGACACTTGGACTTTTAAAAGACTAAAAATATTTCGGCTTTTAAATCACCTGTCCTCTCAAAATATTTTTCTTTGACATGCATTTTCTATTCATTCAGAATAATTCACTTCCAATTCTTATGGCTAGCTTTGTGGGCTCCTTGTTCTAAATAGGAAGTAATGAGTGCAATTCCCTCTTTCCGCTTATAATGTAGTAGTTTGAGGACATTTAAATTTCGCATAATGTTTTCCTACACAAGCTTGCACCAAACGTAACATAAATAAAAGGGACTGGTGACTGTGCATTATGATTTTGTTTCTAGAATTTGGACACTGATTTTCCAGAATCCAATGGAAACTTGGTACTGATTGCTTAAATTTTTCTGCAGTTGGTTCGAATTGAAGAGGAACTTGGTGATCAAGCAGTTTATGCTGGGGATGATTGGAGAAAGTCATGATCAAACTCTTTGTTCTTCCCTCGATTCTCTTTTAAATTACCTAGTGCTGCCGCTGGAATAGTAATTCATCTGTACTTGTTTGCATTCTTGTTCTGGGTCACCAGTCATCTATTGTTACAGTGCCATACAATATTCTAGGCCTTGTTGGAGTGATGGCAAGCGTGTAATCTGACTTGAGATACAATTTTGGTGTTGGTGTAGATGTGTTGTTTTTAGTCTCTTGGATGCATAAAATTTTGGTGAGATGAGAATGACGTGATATTAAAAGTGTTGGTAGCATTGGCTTGGTTTGGTGAAGAACATCCAGAAGCATTGCATTCTGAATCATCTACCTCAATATATAAGGTGCATAAATTGAAATCTTGAAGCGAAGCCCTGATTGTTCCATTAAAATTTAGGTAATTTCAGTTGCATAAATTTTTTTAGACAAAACACAAATATACCCAACACCATATGAAGCGAAGGTCTGATCATTGCAATAAAACTATATATGAAAATCAATGAGCCAAGAGCTTTCTGACAGCCAAAAATATGAAACCAGAAGAAAAAGTGAGCAATCATAAGACGCCTAAAGCAGTAAATGCAAAACCTGATCTCGTTTGCAACGTTAACTAGAGATACATAAACAGGACAGCACTGGGATGGTTTGACTGCGAAACAAAATACAATGAAAGTCCACACGCCTACAAATTCTCAACCAGCATGAGGCTAATTTAATTGAAAACAAGGCTGTGCCTAGCAGCAATGATGTGGCAACCACAAGTTCAAGGATTGGCCTCATCGTCTTCCTCTATCTTGGGAGCCAAGTAGAATCTGATGTAACCCATTTCTGCAATCTTGTACTCAACCACAACAGGCAGTTCCGATGACAAGCTTATTGTGACTATGCTTGACAATGGAGTTGCCTTAGTGAATGAGTTTATATACCTCAGAGCAAATGTTAACGACACAGGCTCATTCATCTCTATGACTGTAGCTTCCTCTGGCTGCAAGCACAAAGTATTAAATCAACCAATCTACTGTAGTTTTATTCATTTTCCTTTTGACAGAAGACTAAGCAAAACAATACCATGACTAGCTGCATAATCAAACAAGGTCACTCTTGAGCCATCCTTTAGATGATCTCAGTTCGAGCTTTTTATTCATTCCCTAAACAAGTTATGGTGGAGGGTCAAATTTACCCGTACATTTGGGAAATTCAGCTTGGCATTATTGTTTTTTTCTTAGTTTCCTAGTAAAATTATAATGAGCATGAGTCACCCGCTAAGAAATAGGCTCAACCTGTATTTTGTTTTGTCAAGAAGCTGAGATGGGGCTTGACTTTAAAGCACATTTAGAGCTCAGCAAAGCCAAACTCGTTTATAGCCCAAACCAAAACAATGCAACGAACTACAAATAAAGAGAGCCCAAAAAGGTTACATGAGAAATTGCTAAAACAACAGGGTAGAAGAGCACCTTGTCAACTGTTGTATTCTGCCTGCAAACAACATTTGCAGTTCCTATGTCACCTCTCGTAGAGAACTTCACACCTTCCTTTGTCACAGAGATCACAACTACAAACATCAATTGATTATGTCAGTCTCCGATAAATCAAAAGCACAATATATAGACGACGTATCAATGCCAATAGTTTTTTATATATGGAATTTCATAAATTATTGCATACCAGTATCACCAATACTGCTGAGATCTTTACAAATTCTAGCAAATTCAGCTGAAGGCATCCGAACAATGGCATGGTATTCTGCTTCTGGGATTCCAAGGTGCTCAGTGTCAATGTCCATCAGCTTCATCTCAAAATCAGCAATCTTATCTTGAGCTGTAATGGATTCACCAGCAACAAAAAGAACATATGAAACATCAACCAAAATCAACGAGGCACAAAATTCCTCCATTTCTCCCCACCCATCAGTTAAATTCTTCCAAACCTCTTTCTGGATTATACACCAGTTGCATTTTTACAATCACTTTTCATTATTAGTGACTCTCTGAACCCAAGATCACTAGAAAATGCTGGACTACCTATATTTGTCTTTAACAATTCATGTTGAATTCCACCAAAAACAATTTAAGGGCATCAAGCACTATCCTTATGAATCATAGAGGACAATAAGATGTTACCACTGGGGAACAAACCTAATAAACTTATCCGTGAGGGAGTTAGGGCAGCTATAGAATCTATACATTCTTGAATGACATTGCTACAACGCACCATGAATATACTCTCAATGTTGAAAAATTTTATTCCTAGTGTCACAACAACAAAAGACACCAAAGGTTCCACCGCATTCAGAATACATGTCACAGAGACTACAAACACATGCTAATCCCAAGAAGAAAATCAGTTTGGCATCTAAAACCTAACCCAAGGAAGGAAAAAAACTGTCAAAACAGTTTAAAGGGCATATAATTAGAGACAGACCCACTAGGGAGCTCTCAATCACGCCTATAGGCAATGCCGTTACACCTTATTCTCAAAGAACTAAATATTTAACCGCTAGATCTGCTAACAAACAAAACACCAAAACTTGAATTACATGCATAGCCTATATTTATCGAGTACAAAGAAGAAATTTAGAAGAGAACTAGATGAAACTTAAAACTTAATGTAAATAACAAAAAGGAAATTTGAAAAACTGCATAAACATAGATAATCATAGCTTCACTTCCATACAAAACCCACAACAGAAAACAAAACAATTGAAAGTCAAATAGATAGAGCATTCACAACAGTCTTTCTAAATTCCAAAATTTCCCCTGTTTAATTTTTCAAATGAGAAATATTGGATGATAAATGTGCCACAATTGTGTTTCTAAACTTTTCAGAAATGATATGGTAGATTTCTCATTGCGAAAAATTACTAGTCACGGTTTCTCTTTCAAAAACACAAATCTTATTTCGCCAAAACTATAAAACACTAATTAAAGTTAGGGAAGAAAATATTTGTAGATTTTATAGTAACAAAAATAATATGTACAAATATTGTACTAGTAATTTTTAACAAATATTAAAAGAAGACCGGCGTGGGCAATTCCTATCTAAAATGTAAGTTTCGTAAAATGAGACATGCTCGGTCGCAGATGAAATTGTTTTAGAACCCTAATCTAATTTCAAACAAATAAAAATAAAAAGAAAAGAAAAAATTAGAATCAGTATAAAAAAATAAAAAGAAAAGAAAAGAAAAGAAAAGAAGAGAATAGCATGGTAACGATACTTTTCGGAAAAAAATTCTGAGCTGATCAAGTTTCTATCCAAGGATCTTGTCGCTTCAGGCAACGAAATTTTCACCAAATTTATGCTAATATTTTTTCAGATTTCTGTTTATGTCAAAAAATCTCAGGGCTTCTATTAATACAATACAATGAGAACTTCATATATTTCTTCAAGACAAAGAAAAGCGACAAACACGCCTTTCTTGAAAAAACAAGCGCCTCGGTGGGCTGCTTATTTGTTGACAAACGCGAGATAAAAAGACAGCCCAAGAAGCAATATTCCCCATAAATTTAGTAGTTATGCTACGCTAGGCGCATTAATTTGCTGCCATCAACAAAAACCTGCGCCGAGCAGAACTTTAAGCCGATTGATTACTTTGAGAATCCTCAGTCTTACTAAGTAACTTCTCTTCTTCCACCGCGGCTGTTGCTTCATCTACAACTGTTTCTGCAACTGCCTTGGCTTCAACACTCTGTGAACCTGTCAGTCTCGCCAAAACCACAAATGACACACCACCAAGAACATTATTCAGACACCTCAGCATCACCACCAAGGTTCTAAACACCGCTGCTGGGAGAGCCTTTGCCAGTAGAAACTCAATCCCGTTCAATGTCTGGTACCTAAAGTTACTACTCAGACCCATGTGTAGCGCCCATGTGCCTGCATTCAAGAGTGTAGGTGGGGCCTTATTTGGGGTCTCAAAACTGGGGTCCATCTTTTTCCTCATCATAATAAGCCGGTTCGAGAGGGCGGTCCCCACTAGTCCAGCAGCAAACCCTACAGCAGCGAAGAGGGCTCCTTTGTATATGAAAGTACCAAATCGGCTGACAAGTCCATAAGGCCCGGGCTCGAACATGTGGCTTGTGGGACAAGCAGCGAAGATCGAAGGGAGGGTTGAGGTGGATGCAGACATGGTGGGGGCTAATAGATACATGAGAACAAAATTCAAGATGCTGCCAACAACCAGGGTGGAAAATACAAAATCAAGCTCATTGAGCCCAAAGTTGGGACGGGACGCCATATCACCAAGCACGCATGCACTTACACCAACTAATTCTTCCATTAGGACCTTGAAAGGGAATTGGGGATCTGCGGCTACTCTAGATCTCCACCCGTTTAAAAAAGCCCCAATCGGTCCGACCCATGATGAGTCATTGGAATTTTCATCCGAGCTTGACCCTCCACTGCCACCTCCTCCGCTGCCGCCAGAACCACCTTGTCTGATCCCACCACCACCATTTCCACCAGCAGCACAAGCGTAATTGGATTTGCATATTGAATTAGGGGGCAAGGGTTTAAAACGGAGAGGAGAAGAAATGGGTGAAAATTGAGGGCAAGGTATAGCCGGAAATGATAAGGATTGGAAGGATAAATGACGGTATACCAAGCTGCGGGTAGAATTCCTTACTAGTGATAGAGGAGAGAGAATGAGCCGAGCTGTAGCTGCCATCTTCAATTCCGGCCTTGTATTAGCTTTAACTGAAAAGAGATGGGGTTCTAAAAGTAGCTTGTATTATACTTCAACAAAGGTGATGCCAATTCCTGATAATGATTAAACAAAAATTAAAATCCATGACTAATTGATCACGGCAATTATATTTCAACATGTATTGAGGAAACGAAATCAGGGTTTCGAGTTCATCTTCTTCTCTAATTTTCAACTCAAATGCTATCCTGATACGTNNTATATATAAATATATAAAAAAAGGGTAAATATTAGGAATGTGGGAGTGCTAAAATCTAATTAAATTATAGTAATAAAGAGAGTGCTAAAATCTAATAGTTAGGATTATAAAAGAGTAAATATACATTTGCATGAACCAAAACTAGGGTTTTTAACCAGATTCTATGCTAGTTTTACCCGAAATACTATTCTAAAATCCTGACTTATATGTGACTTGTTTGGTTGCAGCTTCTAAGCTCAAGTTTTTTATACAATTTCCTTAAAAATTGGATAACATTTATTTTTAAAAATTTATAAGCTGAATTTATACGTTGTTATAGCTTAAATAAACTAAAAAAATTTAAGTTGTATGTGATGATTTTTTTTTTCAATCATAAATAAATTGAATTACTTATTTAAACGCCTAAACTAACAAAATCTCACTCTATCTTATACTAAGAAACCGAAGAGTACTCAGAGTCCAAAGGGACAACAATTGTTGCACATGACACAATAACAACGTAACAATAAATAATTCAATAAGAAACAAACCAATGGACTAATTAATATACGTTTGGTTTATTGATTAGTAATAATAACGGAGTAATGGTAAATTAGTTTTGTCATTAACAACCAACCAACTATATGATTAAGAAATGTAGAATATAATTACAATGCTATATATTGGGATGACAATTGGTTTGGATTATTGCATTCAACCCACGATAACACCAACTAAATGTATTTGGGTTGGTTTGGATTGGGTTGAAAACAAATATGCGTTGAATTTGAGTTGAAATTTAAATCCACTAATTGGGTTGTGAATTGGTTTAGGTTGGGTTGGTTCTAGATTATATGGCTTTGGGCTTAGATTGGATTGAGTGTAGTGGATTTGAAATAATTTTTTTTTTTTCAAATTTTTTAGAAAATGTAAATTAAAAAAATATTTTATCTTTTAAATAAAATTTTAAAAAATATATATATTCTCACATGTGTTTGTTTTTTTCCGTATTGTGAGAACAAAAATCATAGATTTTTTCCAAGTATAATGAGAGAAACTTTTTATACTAGTCTTTATGTATAGGAAAAAACTTGTGTTGATATTTCTTTTAAAATAATTTTATCAAAACACAAAATAGTTGTTGCATTAAACAAATTCTTTTATTTTATATACTTATGCTTATATATTAAAATAGTTTTCTTGAATTTTATGATTAGTTAAATACCAAAAAATAGCTATTAGTGTACAATGTAAACAACTACAATTCTATTCTATTATATTATTAGTAGGCAACATAACGAAAATACGGCAGTAAACTTTCTTATAGTTTTCTTTTATCCATGTCTATAAATATTTTGATAGGTACGAGAAAAAAAATAGTAATTACCTTTTTTTTTTGGTTAAACGAGATAAATTCTTAAATTGCACTTGATCGAAAAGTTATAATAAGTTGTTGTAAGTTTATTATTTATATTTTTATAATATATAGTTTTTTAAGCTAAATAGTGAAAAGTATTGTTAACTTTAAGAATTACCGTTTAAATTATCCCCAAAAAATTACGATCGATTAAAAAGGATATAAAAATTATTATTTTTACAACAAGATAAAATAATTCTTTGAAAAATAATGACATATTATAAAATAATAAGTGAAATTGAGGGAAATAGATTGAAAATAAGAGAGGGAGTAGGCAGCTGGGTTGGATTGGTTTTGGTAAGTTTTGAGTTATTTTGATTGTGTGTTAGTTGAGGTTAAGGTTTGAAATATTGTGGGTTAAGTTTAATTTGGTTTGAAAATATTTTATGTTCGAGCTGTTTTGAATTGCTTAATTATGGGTAGAATTAACCCAATTGCCATCTATATCTATATCTCTCTCTATATTAATTATATATATAAGTCCATATGAAAGAAACAAATGGACTAATTTACATTAGTTCGGTACATCGGTTGGTATTGACAACGGAGCCATATTTAATTAATATTAATCTTGTAATTAACCGACAATTGAAGATAAAATTAAGGAATTTGGAATATTTTGTTGCACTAAGCTCAGCACATGGTATGTTGGGACATAACAACGTCCGAACCGTTGCAATATTATTATTATTATTATTTTGGAGCGTTTGGACGGGGGAGTGAAAATCGAACTCATCAACCCCTGATCGAGATCGAGAGGTTGAATTATGGCTGTTGACTAGCCCAAGTGGGCTGCCTAATAATAGCAAATGAACTCAAACAAACAAAGGTAATCAAATATTATATATATTACAAAAATTGATTTGAGCTGAAAAGGAATTTAGGTAGCTAAATTTCAGCTGGCGTCGTGTCAGAAAAATAAAATAATTGAAACCATATTAAAATAATATAGGATAAATTAAAATAAATAAAAGAATAGGGTAAAAATTGAAACCAACCCAAAGAAAAACAGGGGACAGAATGAAATTTACTCTTAAGTTTACAATTGCATGTATATTCCAAGGGCTCGTGTTTTTTTTTTTTAAATGTAAAAAAAAAAAAAATTACCCTT
>MKEJ01099875.1:0-12831 GCA_001753735.1 Embelia ribes | reverse complement strand
CACCAAAGATGATTGATCTTATTATGTTTCTAAATCTTGTTTTTGCATATTTTGCTACTCAACCATTTGCTTCGTTGGCTCATGAAACTCTAAGCCCAACTTCTCATATAACCATTGTGGGTGCTGTGTATTGTGACACTTGCTATGAAAACACTTTCTCAAGGCACAGCTATTTCCTCCAAGGTAACTCACCTTTCTCTCCTACTTGCATTTTTTTCGGATCTGGGGATTACACGCGTGTATGTGTTGCACAGAAGAAATGCGGTCTAAATTTTACCAATTCAGCACCTATGTTTTGTATAGCGTTGATAAAATTTGGACTGCATACTATATATGTTATCATTTTCATTTTGTGTACCGGAGGCAATAAAAATTTCAAATAAGCATATTTCTATGCATATATATGTTCATGTTATTATCATTCTTCTGAAAAAAAGGTAAAAGTTGAAAATTTAAGGAGATTATACCCTTTGATGCCACGGGGAATTGAAAGAATTGCTTATGCACATCTGGAAATTCTTGAAAAGGAAATCCTCTAAGCAATATGAGTTTATTCATTTAGAAACCATCATCGCTTTCAACATATAAACAAATATGAAAATGCCAAAAAAAAATTATGAAAGGTGTATTTCTGGCAATTTAGAGAGTTTTCCTTGGAATTAGTTCATATTTGTGCTCCTAAATGGTGTCCAAACATATTTCGATATATCACTAACCACAAATTGAGAAATACTCATGAATGAAAACCTCTGAATTTTCAAGACTGCGATTGAACAATTTCCTTGATTTTGTGTTTTGCTAATTAGGAGCGGGAGTTCACGTACAGTGCAAATTCAAAGCAAATTCACCAAAAACCACGGAACAAATCTCTTTCTCGGTAAACCGAACAACAAACCGATACGGAGTCTATCAGTTAGAGATACCCACAGTGGAAGGCATCGACTGCGTCGAAAGCCAGGCCATCCAAACTTTTTGCGAAGCAACCTTGATCGAAAGCACAACCCCGCAATGCAACACCCCGGGTATGACAACAACAACCGATGAGATCACAGTCAAATCCAAACAAGGTAATTTATGTATCTACAGCCTCAGTGCCTTAACTTTCAAACCACCGAAGAAAAACACAACATTGTGTGGGGAGCAAACAAAGGGTTTGGACATGAACTCGAACTTAAATTCCGAAAATGCCCTCAATTCCTCCAAGTTTTTCCTCCCTTATTTCCCACCCTATGTGTTTCCTTGGCCTCAATTACCCCCTTTACCTCAACTACCCCCCTTGCCTCAACTACCCCCTTTACCCAAAATACCCTTCTCTCCTTGTCCACCTTTTCCATATTTTCCTCCTGGATTTAATTGGAGGGACCCGAGAACTTGGATACCGAACATACCCTCACTTGCTCCTCCTCCTCCTCCTCCATCGCCAGCTTTTGATTTAGGTAATCCAAGAACTTGGATCCCATATCTACCCCCAAGGCCTCCTACTATCCCCGAGACCGAACAACCATGATTTCATGCCCCGCTTGTGTACGAAAGTTTGAACTGCCTGTGCAGGGAAAATTTTCCCTTATGTATTTATATTTTATAGTTGAAAAGATTTGTGATGAATATTACAAGTATCTAGCATTGTGTGTAGTTAATTGTGTTAGATTTATAATTGTAAAGATTTGTGTTGAATGTTTGCAAGTATCTAGTATTGTATGGACTTGTTCATACCGACAAAATGTAATAATCATCGATAAAGTACATGATTAAGGGGATGGTGATGATCGCTTGTATTTGTTTTGGCATTGTGTTTCTTGCTTAGTATCATTAACTTCATGTTTGGATTGGAAATAAACATATATGTTATGAGAGAATTGGATCTCACAAAAGTAATTTTCCATTGCTACAAATGTATGTTTATCGGAATCGTGTAAAACTTTCAGATGATTATAATCAAGAATCGAAAGCAATGCAAAACGTAGTACGTGAATGAAAAAAGAGATGGGAAAAACCCCTATTTGCTGCTATCCTTTTTACAATAAAAACAGTCACATAATAAGGGGAACAAAAGGACTGGAAAAAGAAAGTGTCTATAAGAAAAAAACAACAGCTATTTGGCATTTCGAAAGCCCAATGTGACTTAGAACACTGACACGCAATAATCTTGGATGAACCTTGACGCGGTACATGTATAGTGGCTGGCCTAGGATTTTCGGACAGGAGAGTTAAATCCTTTTATTCTATTTAGAGGACGACTCCATTTTCCCTTGGGCCGCATAGTGGGCCATATCGAAAAGATTAAAATTTTTTATGTAAATGCTCTGAAGAAATTTTAAAGGTTGCCCTAATACATTAAAGAGAATTTTGATATTAACTATGACTAAGTGGCATTGATGTTTGTCAACTATAAGTAACCAAAACCACTCTTGGCGAAAGTGTCTCAAAATCTCTAGATGAATTGATTCCTTTTCAAGGTTTTTCCGTTTTCCTTCATGTTTGTATCCGAAACCATCAGTTTTTCTCCTGCCCTCTTACTAGTTTGTTTCGGGGAACACAAAACGTTAGAATTCTCTAAAACTCTTAAGGGATATCTTAATGCTAAAAAGTCGCACACTAATTTAAAAATTGACTACTTTCCAGTAACCTATGATTTGTTTCTGTAAGGCCATCAACACCATTGCTTTTAACTCGGTGACAGAACCGGAAATTGATAGGGCCCTTTATGATTGATTTGGGTTTACATAAGACAGAATGGTTTGGGTTGCAACAACAATAAATCAGTATTTGGGTTTTTGGTCTAAGACTATGAAAATGAGCACAAAACTGAAATCAGAAAAATACCCGAAATTTCAAGAATTAAAATCCGAACCCAAATGGAAGCTCAAATATTAGGACCGAGTTGTTTCAGTCAGGTTCGGTTTTTCGGGTCGCCGAAACTGTGCACACCCCTAGAAATTGACAGCAGGAAAGCTAGTCGCTTAAGTCATAACAACAAAGCTTCCCAAAAGTCGCATACTTGTATATATATGCCTCAACACAAGACTAGCTTAGTGCTTTCCATTACTTTTGGGAAATCTGGATGGGGATTCAAGCCCCTTGCCCTCCATGTACCTGAAATTTTTATATATGAAATTTAAATTTTTCGATAAAACCAATTACAAGATCATCGGTCAAAGAAAAAGACAAGTCCTTATATATCACGATCTCCTAACGAAATTTATGTTATTTTTGTTATAATTGCAACACGTGGTTGCATAATTTTTTTGACAAGTAAAATATCAAATAACGGCAGTGATTGATGTAGCGGTAATGATAAAAATATAACGATTTCTAGGTGTAAACACCATAGCGCAACAGCTGCGCAAATTAAACTGTAAACTTTTTTCATTTTTATAAAATTATTTCTGATTTTGTTTCCTTGTAATAGCTCATAACAGTAGATGCAAGTATCGCCGATAACTTCATACTTACGTTATTCTAGCGCATAATGATAGCAGTGGGGTCGAAACCGCTACGTAGCAGTATTACGCAACGGCAACAATTGATTTTTAAACCATGTTGACAAATGGATGCACAGTTTTTTGACATGTGTCCGATCAATTTATCAATCAAAATTTAAGAAAAAAAGTATTTCCATACCAACCTCGTCAGTATATGCAAAAATTTAATATAATCTAATTTAATCTTTTGTATTATTCTCTCTAAATCTAACAAACAAAAAACGAAACATTAAATTTAGTCTCCTAATTTTTAATATAAATAAATACACAAATCTATTAAGAACTTTAAATTGTAAAAAATATTGTCTATCAACTCTAATGTATCTATTCTCCCCAAAACAAGTAAACGAAACCAATAAATCCTATCTAATCTCCTTGTCGTTTTACATAAATCTATTATGAACCAATTAAATTTAATGACATTATATCTTTATTTCTTTGCACAAATACATACACAAACTTTTAGGTTCCCTTCGATCTTTGAATATAATTTTTTATATCTTCATTATCTTATATAAATGCATACACAATCTAAGGTTCACATCAATCTTTAAATATTATCATTATTAATATTAGTTTTTTAGCAATATTATTATAATGAATCCCCACCAAAACTAAAACTAACCTAATGGACATTATAGTATGAATCCACCAAACCTTAAAACATAAAACAAAGGATGAAAACAACAAAAATGCCATATAATTTTTTTTTTTTTGTCAAAAATAAGATTATGAAAAATCATAACTAATAGTAAAATTTGTCATAATAAAATTTCACAAAACCTAAGCTTCTTGAAAAATGAAATTATTAAATTATTTTATTTGAAAAATTACCATAATAGAATTCCTCTAAACCTAATATTTAAAGCATACGAAACATATGGCTTTTAAGACACATACAAAAACTTATACATTGGAACAAAAGGATAAAAATTGTTATTGATGAAAAGGGAAAAATTATTTTTGTTGTATAATTACAAAAAAGTTGGACATTCAACTAATTTTGATGTATTTGTGACAAGTTTCGCATAATTAATTGACATGTGTCCATTAATTTAAATTTTTTAGAAAATAAATCTTATCATAATAGAATTCCATCAAACTTAAAATTCTTAAAAAATATAACTTATTAAAATTATATTATATTATTTAAAAATATTACCATGATATAATTCCTCTAAACCTAATATTCTTAAAAATATATTAAAAAAAGCTTTAAAATATATACCAAAACCAATTCTATGCAATGAAGCAAAAGATTGAAAATTATAATTTTAAAAAATAAAAATAAAGTGTATTTATGTTGGAAAATTATATATTTATTATGTCAATGTCAGTTTAAGGGTAAAATTTTATATAGTTAAAACAGATGAAAAATTATTTATGCTGGAAAATATGTACAAGTTGTCCCTTCAATTAGTTTTGCCCTATTCATGGTAAATGTCCGCATAATTAATTGACACATGTCCCATATATTTAGGTTTTTTGAATACCAAAATTATCAAAATATAATTCCACCAAACCAAAACTTCTTGGATAATAAAAAAAACATTAAAATACTTATTTAATTTAAAAATACTATTTTAATATATTTTATTTAAAGCTAATATTTTTTGAAACAGACAACATATTGCTACTAAAAAAAAATGAATACCATTTATGTTGGAAAATTATATTTTTACTATCATTGTCAGTTTACGGGTAAAACTTTATGCATTATGTAGAATTTAAGGGTAAAGATTAGTTTATCCCGCAATGCGGGAGCTTTGTGCATTGGTATATATATATATATATATATAGTGTGTAGCCCGTGCATTGCATGGGTTGTATGAAATGATTATTTTTAAAATTATTAGATTTAATTGTTAATGATATTATTGTATATTTCTTTTTTTTTTTTTTGCTTTGGCATTGTCTTTAGTTTATATTTGTTCTTGATTGGTTTATTATACAGTGACAGTGTAATTTTCCTTTCTACTATTTCTATAACAATTTTATAAACTTACCATATATATTTTAATCAAATATTCTGAAACTAGCCCCCAAAATAAAAGTATTTTATATCTGCAACTCTTATATCGTTGGCAATTCCAACTTTTAATGCTATACAACAAATTGTAACAGTTCAAGATGGATTAATTGAAAGAATCACTGATCTAGTTGTTTGAGGAATTGCCTTGAATTAATACTTTTCTAGGTTCAATCAATGTTTTTGGAGATAATTTTCCAAGGAGGGAAAATACAAGAATATCCATGAAACTCTTTTCTAGGAAAGTAATTTCCTTCATGTGATCCCTATAAGACTACATTAACCTTTTTTGTATTAAAGACAGTCTCTTCACAAAGAAGTTTATAAATTTATGTTATGCTGTCCATCTGCAGATAGGCCAGGGGACATATAGTAATGTTTATAAAGCTCTAGACAGGGACACAGGAAAGATTGTTGCTTTGAAGAAGGTCAGGTTCGACACAACAGAGCCAGAGAGTGTCAAGTTCATGGCGAGAGAGATTATAATTTTAAGGCAGCTGGATCATCCCAACATCATTAAGCTTGAAGGAATAGCTACCTCAAGAGTGCAATATAGCCTGTATTTGGTGTTTGATTACATGCAGACAGACTTAAGCAGAATCATTTCTCGATTACAAGGGAAACTGACTGAGCTGCAGGTCCATTCTCTGTTTTTTGCCTATCCACTCTATGCAAATGCAACTTCCATCAGTAGCTGGATTTGCATTTTATTACGAATCTGCAGATTTAATGGCCGAACTAAATTGAAACCAAATTTCTGGACAACGTGACTGGGGCTTAAGTTTGCTGTTGAAATGCGACTTCTAGAAGATGATTTTGTTAACTTGTTTCCTTGGTACGAGTTTTTTAGTCTGCAAATTTATTGGTTTGAAGGTTGTCAAGGAAGCACATTAACATTTTGTTATCATTTTGGAGGGGAAAGCACCCAAATCCTTTCTTAAAAGCTAAATGGAATTGCTGGGAATGAAGTTCTCTCAAAACTAAAATAAAATCCTGTGGTAAATAGGTTTGAGGGTCCATTGAAACAAACAACCCGTAAGAATTTATTTATTTATTTATTTTCAAACAAAAGTAGCACTATCTATTCGAAGCCCTTCCAGGCGTGTTTAAAAGAACTTTAGAATTTTGTCTGTCGCGTTGGAAATCTTTAAGATTGTATCTGCTACTGTCTTCAATAATATTTGGCGGATGCAGAATGCAATGTAGCTTACAATACAGTATAATGTCTCTTTTAACTTAATGCAGGTCAAGTGCTATATGCAACAGCTACTATCTGGTCTCCAGCATTGCCATGAGAGGGGAGTTCTGCATAGGGACATTAAAGGTTCCAATCTCTTAATAGATGCGAATGGGATGTTAAAAATTGCAGATTTTGGGCTCGCAAACTTTTTCAAATCTAGACCAAAACGCCCTTTGACAACCCGTGTGGTGACACTCTGGTATAGGGCTCCAGAGCTACTTTTAGGTTCTACGGATTATGGGGTTGGGATTGATCTCTGGAGTGCAGGGTGCCTATTGGCTGAGATGTTCGTTGGAAAGCCAATTCTTGCTGGTAGGACTGAGGTAAAATCTTCCTTTTTGATTATTTAGCAGCCTACACATGTAAATGAGCAAAGCGGAGTTGCACTTTTATTTTTCCCATAGCTCGTTCAGAAGTAATATAACTCTAAAACAAGCCATAGTTCAAGTCTTAAGTAAAACAAAAACAGCTCGAGTTGAGCTCTACACTGATAACTTGTTAACTTCCACTGCAATGGTGCAACTAAGGTGTGCTGCTGTGCTTTTCAAGGCCTTTTTTCTTAATGTTCCCTAAATTTAAGCCCTTGGACAGCTTGTTCATGATACATAAAGCGCTCGAGGCGTTAAGCTGACCTCTTAACAAATAGCTCACCACTGGCCTGCTTTTTTAAGCTCCTTTTGTAAAACAGATTGCAAATAGTAGCAGATGGTCCTGTAACAAAAGGCTGTTGTAGGTGTTTATGTTCACAAACATCTGGACCTTTTCCTTTTTGTCATGAGAACATGTCGAATGCACATTCAAGGGATTAAGAAATGTCATTTTGGAGGCCTTTGAATTTTATTCAAGTTGTAGTATTTTATTTTGTCATGGAACATAAGGAAAGATAACTAACTGTAGAGTCTTAATTATTTTTCAAGGTCTCTCTTCCATTTTTCACAATTTGAATTTGTGAGCCAAACTTGACACGAACATGTATTTCAGGTGGAACAGCTTCACAGGATCTTCAAGCTTTGTGGTTCACCCTCGGAGGAATATTGGAAAAAATTGAAGCCATCAACAATGTTTGGACAGCCAGAACAATACAAGCCCAATTTCCAAGAAACTTTTAGGGACATATTACCACCATCGTCCTTCAATCTCTTGACTGCACTGCTATCTCTGGAACCTGCACACCGAGGCACTGCTAATTTGGCTCTCCAAGATGAAGTGAGTTTGTATTGTCTGCACACAGTTGCTGATTAAGCATTTCTAGTTTGTGCTCTTATGGGAATTGTATAATCTGTAAAGCCAGCTTTGAACTGGTAATTGATTATCTTAAAAATGTTGCATGTGTTCCTTCAACGTGAAGTTATGTAAGGTGAGCGATATGTGATAATTGTATCATTAAAATCTCCTTTGATTATTATCCTTATATTGAAAGCTATATTGAAACGTATGCATGATGAGGACTGTACTAGACGTTGTATGGTTGTTCATCAAAGAGTCAAGATTAAATCAAAAAGAAGGTCATGATTAATTGTGGTTTCTCTATAAATTCGTAATATTTAGGAGCAAGCTTGTTGTTTACGTGGTATCTAAATATCATAATTGCTCCATATTTTGCCTCTCCTAAAATCGATATTGGTGGCATTTAAGTCCCCAACTTGAATATTTTTATATGTTAGGGCAATGCATGCTTCCATTGCGATCTGAGGGTTGGGTTTGTACTCATAAAATATCCCCTCTTGAAATAGGGGTAAGGCTGCATATATCATATCGTCCCAAGACCCCGTAATGTGGAGCTTTGTGCAATGGGATGTCCATTTATATATATTTGTATTTGTTATTTATTACTTAGTTCTACATAATGGAGCCTGTATATGTTCTGTTGAAGATTGGTGCTGTCTTTGTGACTCTTTCAACTGATGCATTTTCTGGGTAGTTTTGTTAGATTGAGAGTCACTCGACTTTTTGAATACGTTCATTTTCGTTTTCAGATTATAATAATATGTTTCTAAACACTTTTATCTTTTTACAGTTTTTTAGTTCAAGTCCATTGGCATGCGACCTGTCAGGTCTTCCTGTAATCAATACAGGAGAGGATGAGTCGATTCCAACCACTGATCAGAATAAGTATGTCATTTTAAAATGCTTGGAATGCTTCCCTTTTTTCTTTTTTTGTTTTTGGTAATTTATATTAATTTGATAACAGGATGATCATATAGAGCCGGTCATTTAAGGTTTCATTTAGATGCATAACCTCCTATATGCAATGTACAGCTAGTAAACTCTTTCTTTTGTTAAAGCTTAAGATCACAGTGAGAGTATTATGTGACGTTTAGTGTAGCTTCCTGGTAATAAGAAGCTTTAGACAGCAGGACTAGTAAATATTGGATAATCATATTTAGATGTCTCACAATCATTTTTCTAATTTTCCTTTTCTTTTTTGGTTCTCACAGGGGCATTTCCGAGATGAAGAAAAAGGTTCAGAAAAAGCATGGTGACTATAAAAGAAAGGTCTCATTCCCAAGTCAAGTCAAAGTAGAATCAGAATCTTTTAATGAGGTGAAATTTCCCTCATTATCAAGTGCTCAGCAACCACAGATGATTAAAATGGTTTTCTCTGACATTTCCATTTATACATACTATGCCACGTGCGTTTTGCTTCATGCTAGGAACATGTGGAGGCATTGTGTGATGACTTTTAAATTTTACACACTGTCATGGACCATCATTATTTACCCAATTTTGCTATCTAAGAATAAGTTCATTTTCCTAGTAATCTACTTTGGAAACACCAGAATCCTGCTTTCCTTCACTCACCAAAATTATTCAAATTGAAAATCTGTTATATGGAAAGACAGTTAAGAACTTCACGCAGATATTGATCTCGTGCTCAGAAATGGAACTTTAGTGTGTAAAAGTGGCACTTATTTTGGTTTTTGCTGTTAGATTGCTAAGCTTCACATTTTTTTTGGCTTACTATATAGCTCGGGATGTTTTTAAGAGCATCATACTAAGACAACACAGCCTCATTTTATGAATTTGCTCTAAAGAATAGGGTATCTGTTCAAAAGTAGTTTTGCCGGATCTACCATTCATGTAAGATACACCCTTCACGAATTGATAACTTCTGACTATTGTATTTGGAAGTCTTATTTGTTGAGTTGAGATCTATCTTTATTCATGCCAAAGATATGGTAAGATGTGTAAATGCATAGGCCTACTTGCAAGCAGTGCGTAGACTTAATGGAGGCCACTTCAAAGCTTGGTTCATTTCTTAAACAAGCAGAGCTAAGGCTTAATTTCATATCTTGTTTAGGTTACGAACCTTGGACCCTTTGGCTCAGCGGGTATACACATTGCCGGTCTAGAATTTGTGGTGACTGTGAACAAGCTTATACTTTTTGTTAATTAGCCAAGTTATGGCTAGCAAAGCTCAGCTCCTCTCAGCTTGGTTGCATCAGTAATTATATTTTTTGTTGCTTTCTGTTATTTTATTTTTTGGCTTCTCATTTTCATGCTCTTGTTCTTCAATTCAAGTAGGTGAACAATGCAAAGGCCAACTTGCATAGCCCAGAGATAAGTACAAGTGTAAACACCACTTCCTGTGATGGGAAACAAATGAGCATGAGTTCCACAAATGAGACTGATAGAAGTCTACCACCCTCTCCATTTTCAGCTTTTCGTTCATTCGAAAATAGGACTGCAAAAACACTTGCTCATCCAAATGCGATGAAGAACATCCAGAACTTCCCTTTCTTACTTGCCTCGCTGGCAGATGGTGGAAATCCAATTATGATCCAAGACAACCATAGGCACACCCTCAACCGAAGGTCCAGGTCCAGCGTCGCTCTTCGAACTACTGGTTTAGATTCGATCTCGAAACTCTCTGGGATGCCAAATAATTAGGCAGGCAGAGAAAAATTCAGTTTTTACTTGGAGGTATGATTGTGCCAAAGGTATGTCCATGATCGAAGAAAATTTCAATGTTTTTTGGATTGCCTGCTAATAACTATTCTGCCAAATAAATTTAGGTTAGAGTTGTTTGCTAATATTGGCATGAGAATTTTTAGAAAAGTATTTGGAAAGGAAAACTTTCCTCTTATCTGCATGTCTTTCGCATGCAAATAAGAAGAATGACTTCTTTTGGTTTTTGTTTCTGATTATGTTTTTTTATTGTAAATTTTCATGCTAAATGCTGTTCAGTTTTTGAAAATTTGATTCATAATTTGCATACCCAACTGTTAGAAATACTACTTTTTTCCTTTTAGTTTCTGTATTTATGGCTTGATCTGAGCCTGGCTTTTTTAGTCATGAAAAATTTGCGAGAAAGTCTAGTGTTGAGTATATTTTCAAGCTTGATGAGTTTGGTATTTTTTGCCTACGTATGTGGCTTGAATTTCTTGCAGCTACTTCTTAAAAGTTCCTCATAGAAGCTGATACTAAAATGTGATAAAGTGATACAATGTGGTGAAATGCTTATCTAATTGGCAGCAAAGTGGGGGTAAAATGTGATAACGTGTTTGTCTTATTGGTTGCGATCGAAAAAGACATGAATTAGGGACTTATTTAATCTTCAATGATATTGTAACCAACAGGAAAAAAAAAGCTCAGGTTACTTCTAATAGTAACCACAACCAATCTGTAAGGGGTGGCAATACACCAAGTAGAGCAAAGTATTTGGCATGCTTGAGCTCAACCCGACTCGAATGAAATTTAGTATGAGTCTACATTCAAACTCGACTCTGATGAAATGTGAAGACAAAAACTCAAACTTGAGCTTTTCTATTTGATTCTTAATATATTTATAATTATACAAATATAATTAATATATATATTTGTATTCTATTTAACTCGAGCTACTCTTGAGCCCAAATGAATTGAATATCTTAAAACTCGAAGTTGAGTTAAGAATATAAATATCCTCGAATTCAATTCATTTGATATTCGAATTTAACTCGAGCTATTTGCGTAATGCTTGACTCATGGCCACACTTGTACTTGCAAACATGTTAATACCTATCAAAACCCCATTACTTTTCATGAGATAAGAAATGGAAACACCCTCAAAATCCATTAGCATGCGCATCCTCACATTCTCTTATTTTTTCTCTTCTTTTTTCAAGATTGCTCATGATTAGTTTTGCAAACAATAAATGGAGGTTATACACAGTTGCCAAAAAGTGGAAGTGGGAAACGAAATGGAAAGTGGAAGCAGAAAATGTGGTTTAAAAATATATAGGGGAAATGAAGATACAATTGTAAAATTTATTGGATGTGATTATAAAATATGTGGGAAACGTAGAGAAAACGTATGTGATTCTTTAATCTAGTATTGGAAAATATTTTTTAAACTTATGAATACTCGTTATATTTGGACTTTTATACTTATATTTGATACTTTTTATAAACATATTACTCATAATTTAAAATAATATACATAAAAAAAATTGTTTTAACATTAAAGTGCTAAAAACACTTTTTATATATATAAATATATTTTTCGGATACGCATAAAAGTACTAAAAATATTATATTTCACAATGTGTTTATTGTTTTTATTTAATTTTGAATGAATATGTATTCGTCAAATTTTTTATAAGTTTCCTAATAGTATCTGTTATGTTTCCTACTTGTTTCTCCTACATTTTTTATGTGTATTATTCGCGTTTTTTTTTATGTTTTTCATAGGCATTTCCTATACATTTTTGAAGCATTTCTACACATTTTTCTTCAACAATTTTCAGTGTTTCGTCTTGGTATCAATCTGAAAATGCATTTCCTACCCAAAATTAGCATTTTCAGTAACTATGGTTACACATATAATGTCTAGAAAACTATGACACGTTCACACTATTCAGATTTTTTATATGTAAAGAATTTGCAGAACAATCATAATATCAATATTTTAAAACTCGGACCGATCATCGATTCGGTCAGGGTACTGGGTCACCTGGTCAGTGGTCTTACCGATGAGTCACTAGTTGAACCGCATGACCCGGTTTATATTAAAAAATTATAAAAAATTCATGACATGTAAAATTCATACTTAAAAAAATTGTAAATAAAATTTTAAAAAAATTCAAAAATAATCACAA
>MKEJ01099872.1:0-16919 GCA_001753735.1 Embelia ribes | reverse complement strand
ACCGGATTAAAATTGTTTCCTTGAGTTTTCAATTTAAAAAATTAAATAATTTTTTATTTGCCATGCCCCCATATTTCATGGAACCCAGGAAACGTAAGTTTACTAATAATTAAAAAAAAAATAACTACACGCAGATGCTCTAATTCGTCATACCACCATATCATAATACACTCATAATGATTGTATTTTGAAATATAGTTTTACAACTGTATGAGCCTTTAAATAGAAATATGCTTTGTCAAAAACCTAGCTCCGTAATTCAAAACATATTTATGCAAATGTACCAATCTTGAAAACTAGTACATACATTGACTACTTCCACTGACTTGACTTATAATTTCTATGAACAGTAAATGTTATTCAAAAAAAAAAACAAATCACCATCCATTAAGTGGAATTTTTTATTTGTAGGGATGACGAAGGAAGACTAGACCCGTAAGGTGACCAAGAAGAAGATAGTTTACCCAGTAAACGGTTCAGTTTCAAAGAAACAATTAGGAAAGAAATATGATAACACTGAAAAATAATGTACCAATTGACTTACAGGAACCTTCAGTTGACATATATGGCAAAAACTCTAAAACTCGAAAAAATAAAAATAAAAATGAAAGTTTTAAGATTAAAATATTTTACCAGTTGGGCATCAGCCGACTAACTACTCATGGGCAGCTGATGATGTATCTTGCCAGACAATAGACAAATATAAAATCAATTCAAGAGCACCAAAATCTCTAAAAATCAAGGAATAAATACAATTCCAGTGGATGGACTTAGATTGGATAAGTGATAGGCAATACAAAACAAAAATTAGATTTTAAGTCAGACTTGTGGAAATTTTTCAATATTAGCCTGATTGAACTTTTGTATATAGGCACATGCAGATTATGCATTACTCAAGTATCAAAAAAGTACCGGCAGAACTTTAAACGAGTACCGGTAGTGGTATGAAATATTCAGTATAATTGATAAAAATATTTTAATTTTAATAGAGACTCGGGCTGATAATGTGTTATAAAAATATAATAATATAAAAATGAAATAGCATAAAATTTAATAAAAAAACGAGAATTACGTGGTTCAGCCTCAAGTTTAATTTGAGAGTTAAACTTGAGTTTAGTCCACAGCAGAACAGATATGATTTTATTTTATATATGAAAATTTAGGTTATAAGAAGATAGAATATTTGGAACAAACCCTTACTTTTTTTTTCTATTTATTTTCTTTCTAAGTATTCTTTCATGTTTTTTCTGTATGTGTCATGAGCAAAACAATTGATTAATTTATAGACAAAAACGGGCAGTTGATAATAAATAATGGGATCATGCTTGCGCCAGTGCTTGCATCATACATAATATTTTTATTTAATAATTGAACCACATTCTTGCATCAACCTTAGTGAAAAGTAATTATTTATAATATTTACAACATATTCATGGTAATATTAGGGTTTTTAAGTCATTTGATAACCCAAACCAATAATTTTGTGACTACTAAAATAAGCAAAGTCTAAAAAGCTTGCTAAACTAGCCTAGCATCATAGATTCAGGTTTGGCTCATTTAGCTAAACGAGTTGAGCAGAGCTCGAGCCGAGTTTAAAAATATGAATCGAGTCGAACCCAAGCCAATAATCTTAACGAGCTTGAGTCAAATCTGGCTTGAGTAATTCTATTGAACAAATGAGTAGAAATTGAAAATCTAAGAGTCGTATCGGCTCGAGTGAGGGGATTTGGGGTTTAAAACGAGTAGACATGGGGGACCTAAGGGGTCTTGCTAAAATTAAAATAATTACAAAATGGCATGAGTTTGGGTATTATCTAGTTTACACCAAAATGATGCAAATATCAATCATAGACTGAGAAGTAGACGCCAAGTAGAAGAGATAACTGGTTGTGATTTTATTTCTTTTACTTGGCACCTACTTGTTTGTGTGTGATCAGTATTTTTACCATTTTGATACAAATTGGATAGTAAAAAAAAATCCCCCCCTTACAAAATTTAGAAAAACTTGACTGTATATCATTCATCTCCTTTTTTTAGAAATAAAATTATTTACAAGATATCATTGTCAAATTTGGCCAAATATCCTTTTCAATAAGTAAATAAATTAACTTATAGCTTGTTTGATTATAGATTTTAAGCCATTTTTTTTTATTTGCCTAGAGAAAATGGTAGATGAATTCACCCTACAATTTCTAGTTTATCTATAATAAAATAGTAAATAAGTACAGATTAAAAATTGCACAACTAAATATAATCAAATTTTTAAGCAAAAAATAAATTTAAAAAATTAAAAAACTGCAACCAAACAATTATTAAGCCTTTTGGGGACATGGATGATCGCATTTTATTTTATTTTTTATCAACTTTAATTTTGAAAAACTTATTTGAACTTAAGAAATAGTGACATGACTTGTTAAGATAGTTGTGCATGCAATATATACATTTTTTAAACAATCAGTTATTTTGTGCAAGTAAATCTCATTCAAGTGTACCTTTTTGAGATTAAATAGGTTGTTTTATTTAACTTCTCTTTTAAAGTTTTTATAGTAATCATTTTGATATTTTTAGGTAGAAATATTGGAATATACACGATACTGCCAATAGTATAAATATATATGGAAAAGAAGAACTATCAAATTATGCACAATACTCAATATAAAAAAACAAGGTCTAGAAAGAACAATGATTAGAACAATAGTAACTGATCCGATTCAAAGTGAGATATTTTGAGCAGTTAATTAAAATAAAATAAGAAATGAAACAAATATCACAACTATTTTTATATAATAATAATTAATATATCCTTCACTGCCATTATTAGCACCGGGGATCTACTCAAGCACCTCGTGCTCTTGCATTTGGGTTGGCCATATTGTTTATAAACTTTTATGTTAGCAGATTCATTCTACGGATTACAACCAACGAAGTGTAATACTGATTATTATGCAGTTGATTTTTTCAATAAAAACAAGACCTAGAAAAACGACGTTCAGAACAATAGTAACTTATCCGATTCAAAGTGAGAGGCTTTTAAGCACTTAATTAAAATAAAATAAGAAATGAAACAAAAATCACAACTATTTTTATATAATAATAATTAATATATCTTTCACTACCATTATTAGCACCGGGGGCTCTACTCGAGCACCTCGTCCCCTTACATTTGGGTTGGCCATATTGTTTATAAACTTTTAAGTTAGTAGATTCATTATACGGATTACAATCAACGAAGTATAATACTGATTATTATGCAGTTGATTTTTTCAATAAAATTACGTTTTATGTCTCCCTCAAAATGCTACTTACCAAAACATGATTTCTTTAAAGTAAGGAAAGATTTTGTGGAATTAAATTATCTTCATTTTGGTCAAATATTCTTTAGTGTGTTTAATTCTGTCTATTAAGCGAAAGAGCCAGTTGTTATTATTATTTTTTTTCCAAAAAAAATGATTTCATTCAAAAGCCAAATACTTAATAGAGTTACAAAACATATGGGGATAATCTCCAATCCAAACAGATTCGTTCTCAAAATTAATAGCATATCAACTATCAAGCAAGATTACGGGCTATAACGTTTCCCTCTCTTCCTATATGACAAAATAACATTTATGTGGGCAATTGGAAAAGAACTCATAAACTCCTTATTAAGCAGAGTTATCACATCCAAATTATCCCCTTCTAGTTTAAATTTTGGAAGACCTAAGTCTGATGTAAATTGAGTAGCTTACACGGCTACAAACGCTTTCATGACATGAGCATCGAAAAGTGGTTTAATCGCATTAGTTATAGTAACAATTACATCTTCGTTCCTCTTACGAATTACTATTCTAATTCCTTCCCCTCTCCTGATTTAACATGCCGCGGTATCAAAATTTACTTTGTATATTTCTATCTCGGATAGAGCTAAATCACCATATCATTTAAAGTGCACTTCCATTCCCAATTCTGACTATCCTTCCATTTTTATTTTTTCTTTTGTAATTTTTTAGCTAACAAACACAACGTTTTTATACTCCCGCTTTTACTCAACGACTTGATAATTTAGAAATAGAGTCCACATCTTTTTTTCTAAGGACTAATGTTCTCTGTTTTTTTTAAATAAGCAAAGAGTTAGATAAGACTACTTATATATATATATATATTCAAATAGAAATAAAACTTCAAAGCCAAACTGTAAATTTCATGTCACCTTCTAAGCAAAAATGCAAGGGCGAGTTTAAACCATCCAACAAAGCAAACCGATCGAGTGAAGCTCCAAGTGTCAATTATCTTTGAACAGTAAAACGACACAGTTTTATAGTTTTGCAGAAAAAAATTAATAGAAAATTAATTAAAAAGTATTAATTATTGCATAAATTTTTTTTAAAAAGGAAAACGATAAAAAAAACTAGTAAATAAAATAATTAGACTTTCCCTATCGGAGAATAATACAGATTATTGGACATTGCAATGGGCTCTGGTTATTGGTTGTTTTGTTGAACTATGTTTCCGACAACATTCTCGAATTGGAAACAATTAAATTTAAAAAATAAAAAAGCAAAACAAAATTGAGAATCTTTTGAAATCCACTAACAGCGCAAAGATCTTTCATTTCGATTCTGGGTTCGGTTCTATTCCATTCCTAGATCAAGCTTCTGCCCTCCACTTTCTCTCTCATCAATCATCATCTCTGCTGGAAAAAGAAATTTATCTGTTAGTTTTTATTTTCGATTTTTTTTATTGGTTGATCCAGTTTTTAATGTATTTACGAGGTTAATACTCAAGGTTCAGGGTAATCTGCAGGTGGGTATTATTATTATTATTATTAATAAAGTGTAAATTTGTTTGGTAAAAGTTGGGTTTTTGATATAGGGTTCATTATATCACATGCACATGCTATCAAAAGTATTTGAGAAATTGGATTGGTGATCACAAGTTATTGGCCATTCCCACCAACTTGGCTATTCTCCATCCTAAATTTTAATCCCTATATCTCGTACTTTAAATAGAGGCTGAGATACAAGGAATGCCCACAACAGACCCCTAAACTTAAACTGATGAATGATGATGATCAATATTCTTTAAGTTCAAGGTGATGACTTTAGCAAATCCTTGTTTTTTTAAAGGATCAGTCACTATCCTATTTTATAACAAAGTTTTATGTGCCTAATGTAAGTTGTTATAAATGGGCATGCGTACAATGATTTCTTGTAAGGGTTCATTAATTTGTTAAGGTTGGATTGTACTATAGGGTTGTAATTGATCAAGTAATACTAAAGAGATTTTATTTCTGATCACAAGTTATTGTCAGGGTCAGTCACTATTCTATTTTATGAGAATGATGTTGCGGCCTAAAATAAGTTGTTATGAATGGGTATATGCCTAAAATAAGCTCTAATAGGGGTTCATTGATTTGTTGAAAGTTGGTTTGTAAGTAATCAATTAATACTTGAGAAATTCTATTGGTGATCACAAGTTATCGTTAAGATCAGTCGCTATGCCTTTTCTAGTCCTGTTGATGCTTACTATTTACTGCACGTCAATTTTATAAAGGAGTAGTTGCAAGGCCAAATTAAGTTGTTATTTGGATTAATTCAAGTTTGGAGAGAAGTGTTAAATATGGTATATTTACATAGTGGACAGGTGGGAACTCACCATGAGTTATTTTCGGAATGTACCTATATTCATAAATGATAAGTTGTAATCCAGACCCAAACCATTCCTGCAGAAAATTATTATACTGACGGTGTTTTGAAATTAATGTCTTCTACTATTGTGATATTATATTAAATATAAAATGTATTTTTTTTACGTTTAATTTGGTACCTGAGAATTGGTTATCAAGGATTCAAGGTTACCAATTCGTAGGACCTGACATTCTCTCATTTTTTGCTAAAAAGAATTATGCACAAGCCTTTAAGAGTCATAATATACCTTCCAAGAAAGGAAGTGATAATATAAATTTAAAGTTTCCCTTATCAGGAGCGAACTCTTGGTGAGTTGGAAAAGTGATATTGATTGAACAATGGGAGGTCTATTGATTTAGCGAAGACCTTAGTATGGGTGATTTTGTAATCATAGTTGTATCAAAAGCATTAAATTTTTGCCATGAAGTTATTCTTCAACCCGTACTTTGGATCTCTTCAAATTTTGGAAACTTTGCAAAGTTTTCCTGTTAAGCTTTCTCAGTTTTGAGATATTCTTCCCTGTTTACATAAGGTTTCTGCATTTAGCTTATACCGTAGTTTTGGCGATCCAATTTCCACAATTATGGAAGGAGCATTAAGTTCTTCTTCTACTTGTGGTCCACTGCACACTTTGGCAGCCTTGAGGAGAATTTTGTTGTTTTTTGATTTTTGAGCTGCTTTTGTAATTTGGTTTTGGTTCTAATACATTGCCTAGGTTTTGCCTCACGCTTTTATTTAGGGCACTTGAAAAACCATGGGACCATCTTGGCTCTGAAAGAAGCCACATCAGATGGGTGAACAAAGTGGAAATGTGAAAACGTTGGCCTCAAAATATTAAGATTGAGGAAATTTGAACGTTGAGTTAATACTGAAACATTTTAGATTCGCTTGTAGCAAATCTTTGAACAAAAGGTCCTATTTTTTTCCAAAGGTATCTACAGGTTGATCAGTCGAGAAAGTTTTGAATTATGATAACAATTCTTTCTTTTCACTTTCTTACATGTGGTATGTATGGAAGAGAAGTGAGAAGGACACCAAAACATAGCGTGGAGGGTGGGAAGGACAAGAATAGCATGTAAAACTCACTTGATCTGATATTTGACAGTTGCAAAGATTTTGATTTCCCGAAGAGGAAGATTTTGATTTCCCAAAGAGGAAATAAACTTTCCATACTGTTTACATGTTAATTCTGCTGGCATCTCTTATGTGATGGATTTATATTAGATCTGATTTCTTATGGTCCGAATGCTTCCTCATTTGCAGGTGGTTGATATTATGTTATTCTGCTTGAGCTCCTTCCTGATCTCGGACATCATACCAGCTTCTTCAATGACCGTTTGGGCTTTTGGGGATGAAAAGAACTTGGTTCATTAATTACGTTTTCAGTTCATTCAAAGATAAGATAGGATCATTCACTTCTTAGTAGTAGAATCACACTTCTTTCGAGTGATGGGACCATAGTGAAGGAACTCATTTTTTTGGTTCATTTTAAGATGAATAACATCAACTACTTTGTCAATATGCTCTTGGTCAATTTCCTTTCAGATTCGTAGTGCCTAAAGTCCGAATAAAAATGGATGACTTGAGAGAACATGAGTTTTTGTTTTCCAGTTGGATCGGGACGAATCATTCCGAGATGGCAGAATCTCGTCTTTTCATCATCTCCTGTTTTATTGCTGGCTTAATTGGGATTCTGACCATTGCCTACACAGCCTTCCAGTGGAGAAGAAACATTAATTTAAGTTGGATGAAAGAGGTAGACAGGTCAAAGAAGAACCCGAAGACAAAGGACAAGGTTCCTATCGCTGCTCACTCATGGACTTTAGAATCTGTCTCTAGAGGGAAAAGTCTAAACTGTTGTGTATGTTTAAAGTTGGTTTCCCCTTCTCAAGCACTTGGACCAATGACCTCGGATACATTTATACACTGCTGTGGTATATGTGGGGCGGCAGCTCACTTGGGTTGCTCTTCGAGTTCACTGAAGGATTGCAAGTGCGTGTCTATGATTGATTTCAATCATGTATCACACCAATGGGCTGTCAGATGGCCCGATGTCACCGATCAACTTGACGATACTTCTATTTGTAGCTCTTGTGAAGAGCTGTGTAGTGGTTCTTTCCTTGGGGGATCCCCTATATGGTGTTGCCTATGGTGTCAACGGTTGGTACATGTGGATTGTCATAGCAGTATGTCTAGTGAAACGGGGGATATTTGCGATTTGGGCCCGTTTAGAAGGCTGATTTTATCGCCAATATTTGTGAAGGAGTTGAACCGGCCTCTCTCGGGTGTAATTTTGAGTTCCATCACTCATGGAGCTAATGAAATTGCATCTTCTATGCGTGCTACTATTAGGAGCCAGAGCCTGAAGTACAAACAGGGCAATGAATCACCACGGAACTCATCTGAAAACAACAGTGTCGGCAATATACCCACTGAAAGTTCACTTGATTCTCCGCGGCTAAGTAACGGTTTTCATAAAACTGATGAAGATAGCAATGCTAGCCCAAGAATTACCAAGGGGCATCAGCACCAAGATGGTGACCCTGTCAAAATATTGGACTCTAAACCCAGTTTTGGAAGAAGTTCATCAATAAATCAAAAGGGTGAGTCTCAAGTAGCGTTTAGGCAGAGATACGAGTTGCTTCATTTGCCTTCAGATGCGAGACCCTTATTAGTTTTCATTAACAAGAAGAGCGGGGCTCGACACGGAGATACTCTCAGGCTTCGGTTGAACAAGCTCTTGAACCCTGTTCAGGTTATTCTTTTGCTCTACAATTGTTCACTAAAACAACAATATTTTTTCAAATCTTTGATTTTTATTTATTCTTGGTGTTTTCTATAGGTTGTTGAGCTAAGTTCGGCACAGGGACCAGAGGCGGGTCTCTATTTGTTTAGGCGAGTACCTCATTTTAGGGTTCTTGTGTGTGGAGGAGATGGTACTGTTGGCTGGGTTCTGGATGCTATAGAAAAACAGAATTATGTATCTCCTCCTCCAGTCGCAATTCTTCCAGCAGGAACAGGAAATGACATGGCACGAGTTTTGTCATGGGGTGGTGGCTTAGGTGCAATAGAGAGACAGGGAGGCCTTTACTCGGTGTTGAACCACATAGACCATGCTGCAGTAACCATTCTTGATCGATGGAAGATAGCAATACAGAACCAGGGAAAACAACTTCAACCTCCTAAATTTATGAACAATTACCTCGGTTAGTCTCTATTTCCCTTTAGTCGCCAACAAATTGGCAAATAAAAGCCAGAGATTGAAGTGAGATTGAGTCGAATGTTAGACCTACAGTTGATATGAAATATCTTGACAAACACTGGCGTTTAGGAAAATGACTTCATAGGATTCGGTGCATGGGAAGTTTGAGTGGACCCATGCTCTTTCAAGCTCTATTAATTGTTTTTGGTTTTGATTTTTAGCAGCTTATATTTCTTGTTCATGGAGTTTTGAGAATAATTGTGACGAAATGGCAATTTTGTGGCAGGGGTGGGTTGTGATGCAAAAGTTGCTTTGGATATCCATAATCTGCGGGAGGAGAACCCAGAGAAGTTCTATAACCAGGTTATTGAAAATTACCTTTAACATTGCCTAGTGAAGAACGAAGAACAACAGGGAGAAGATAAAGAAAGTCTAAATTTTTAGTTGGCTTTGAGTTACCTTTAAAGGGATCAGTGTCAGTTGTGATTCCTTAATATGGATACATAAATAAACACCCTATATATGCACAAGGAAATGACAATTTGATGTGCAACATGCTTTACGAGTGGTAACGTGATAAGTGGGACACAAATTATGGGCAAATGTTTTGTTACATTTTCGTTTTGAGTGCGTATTTATCATTGCTGATTTATATGCAGTTTATGAATAAAGTCCTATATGCAAGAGAAGGTGCAAGGAACATAATGGACTGCACATTTGTGGATTTCCCTTGGCAAATAAGGGTGGAGGTTGATGGCGTTGAGATTGAAGTCCCTGAGGTAAGTCTATTGGGTGTTTAACAGTGTGTAGTGTGTACACGATACAGTACATCCAAAGGAAGCTTTGGGCCTTGCTTCTGCTTTCATACTTTTGCTTAACGTATTCTCTAAATTTGATCAGAAGAAATTGAAACAACAATCGCAAATTTAAATCAAGACAAAACCAGCTTACACATTGCAAATCGTAAGCTGATGAAATTTGTTACCATTGTATTCTTATTCAAGTTATCTGTGCCTTCCATCAACTCCAGTTTTCCTATCAGAAGAAATTGAAACAACAATCACAAACTTAAATCAATGCAAAACCTGCTTACATATTGCAAATCGTAAGCTGATGAAATATGTTACCACTGTATTCTCGTTCAAGTTACTGTGCTTTCCATTAACTCCAATTTTCCTATCTTCGTGTAAATTGTCTGTGATGTATGGGATTTTGAGGTGTAATGTTTTTGGCGTTGGCATTTTTTTTTTCCTTGATCTTGCTGCATAGTTGTAAATTTATCTGTAAACTTGTAGGATGCCGAAGGCGTACTTGTTGCTAATATTGGAAGCTACATGGGTGGCGTAGATCTGTGGCAGAATGAGGATGAGAGCCTGGGTAATTTTGATCCGCAATCTATGCATGACAAGGCACTGGAGGTGGTGAGCATATCGGGGATGTGGCATCTCGGGAAGCTTCAGGTATGTGGTTTCTCAAGATCCTCTTATTTGTATTTCCCATGGTCCCTTTCTATGGTCCATTTTATGTAATTGTTTTATGTGGTTTTGTTAACCCTTTGATCTTTGTTATTTGCTGAAAAGAGAAGTGTTACCAAATTGAAAGGGATGAAAAAGTATTGATTTAATAGCATTTTATAAACATAGATGCATGTGCTAAAGTGAAGATCTTTTTTCCCGGCAGTGAAGTACCATAAAACATACTTTAAAAAGTTTACTCTTCGGTACTTCAAAATGCAACGAAGTGTACCTTTTCTTGTTCTCCGAAAAGGAGTTCTTACTCCAAAAGTAAAAGAAGTATTTACCTTTGTCTTGTATCCAACAAAACTAGCCTTCTGTTTCAATTTCGAAATCTTAAGTGGTGGTTGACCTCGGGTCATAGTGAGATCTAGGACCTTTATATCTTTGCAATTTCAAGTCCTCTTCTAAAGCTTGCTGATACTTCTTTGAATTACCCTTTTCATTTGTAATAAAAGGTGGGGCTTGCTCGGGCCCGAAGGCTTGCTCAAGGGAAGTCGATTAAGATTCAGCTCTGTGCTGCATTTCCTGTTCAGATAGATGGAGAACCTTGGTTGCAACAGCCATGTACATTAGCCATCTCTCATCATGGCCAGGTTCGTATTGACGAATGCCAGCCACATTTTGTAGTTAATGCCACAAATGAGTCTTTCATGTCTATGTTACTTGAAGAAGCAATGTTCATGAAACATAACCAATATTGATTGATCAATTTATTAATATCTAAATCAACTGGTTTAACAGGCCTTTATGTTAAAGAGGACTGCGGAGGAGCCCCTTGGTCATGCAGTGTCCATTATTACCGAAGTGCTTGAGAATGCTGAAACAAATCGTGTTATAACTGCATCACAGAAACGAGCTCTTCTCCAAGAGATGGCGTTGAGGCTGACCTAAATTTTCCCTCCAACGCCAATATCAGATGTTTTTGAGATTTAAGTTGCCGCTGGGTTTTCTAGAGTTTGATCTTTTATGTTTTTCATATCATATTATTTCCCCTAACATTCATAGATTAAGTTTTGCTGCCAGCTCAAAATTGTTGTATATGACCATTGATTGAGTAGCATAATCAAGAGGGTAATTGTTTAGAAGTTGGCGATTTTCTGTGAACATAAAAAGACACTCATTGGGCTTTGTATTTTCTTTCCATTTTTTTTCTTTTTAGTTCATCTTTGTGTTTATCAGTAGATTGTCCTTGTGCCTCAGATTCCCTCGCAAAAAGTTGCTGTGAATGAGTTAATGGCTAAGCGACGTTTTGCTTGTTATCGAATTTACCTTGATTATAGAGCATTATAACATAAAGATAAAGATACTTGATTGGAAAACCTGAATAGTTTGAGCAGGAATGAGTTCTAAATTTACCAAAATCGTCAAATTAGTTGATATTTTCAGAATCATAGAGGGGGGACAGAATTTTTATCCAAAACCACGAGCTCATTATGAACTCAGCCGTTTTTGCATTAGCAGTTCCATTTGCAATGGCCAGGCTGAGAGTAAACTACTCGATAGGGATTATGGGCAGAAGCCCTCTCAGTCCATTGCCATGGGGTGATGAATTGATGCTCAATCTTTGAATTCTCTCTTTTTCTTTGGACAGGGATGCAAGTTGGAAAGGGAAGTGTTATTCCAAAGCCACAGAAAACTTTCTTGCTACTGAACATCTATGGACGTGGACGGGCATGATTTGAAGTTCCAATTGCGATTAAAGGATCAAATTCATCTTGAGAGGGATCTACTGAGTTCATAGCAACATCCAAATACGGTATGATATTTCTTTTTACCATTCCAACTCTTATTGGTTCATATTTTAAAACTCTATACCACCACTTGTGTTAGTATGTCCCAATACCCTTCTGAATGTGTTGATACCTGCTTATGATGCATACATTTCCTTTTCACATCATCAAATTACCCCATATATATTTAAGCTGGGGTAGGAAATATAAAAAGTAAGGATGTCAATTTACGCTCCATTTGGTGCAAGAATTGCTGGAGAGAGAATTTAATGGAAAGGAAAACGTATTCACAAAAAAATTATGGATGGAAGAACTTTTTCTTTTCCGTCACATTTTCCCATGAGGAATCTTGATCCAAACGGAGTGTTAATTTCAAGCATAACACCAAATGAGAAACCAAAAAGCTGCACAAAATTCAGAAAATAAAATCCGACGGACCGACGCTACCTCCTTGAGTTCTTGTCTCATTGTTGTTCCTAGGTTTGTAAACTCCTTGTGTTATGTATCCCATTAACTATAAGAGTAAAACAAATGTAGTAGATCTATCAGCCCAAAAAAGACATGATCAAAAGCACTAATATGTTATGTAACGTTGGCGACGGAGATTGTACTTCTTGCTTGTTGAGGCAGATGAAAATGAGTTCTCTCCTATTTCCTGCGGAGGTATATAATCGGGATCTTCAAGGTTGTTTAAATCTTCTGTTATATCAGTGTCAACCCAAGTAGACCAGTTCACATCACTATCTGTTTCCCATGAGTCCTCTTCATTTCTCCCCATGCCGTTAAGCTTCTCAGTAAGCTTCTCATTCAGTTTTAGTAGCATCTGGTGGTTTAACACTTCATAGTCCCTTTATCATATTTGAGCAACAGCTTTAGACACAATCAAAATAAATAATTGAAAGAGGCTGTTAGGTCTTTATTGAATACCTGTATATATACATCGAGTACATAAGCTGGGCAGATCCTAGAACTGCCACAAGTGATCTCACAACACTTGCTACCCAAGCCTGTTTCTCAATATCAATTGGTACACACCTTATCATTGCAAATTCAATCAAGAATGCAACACAAAGCCCTACAAACGAAAGGAATGGCCGATAAGAAAGGAATGATCTTGTGGAAAATGATTCATGTAACAACAATCATGTCATGAAACTGTATGAATATACTTGTGGTTAGATCCTGTGCAATGATTATATTTTTAAAGAAAAGATCAACACACAAGATCTAATCCCAGGTTTTGTAGTATGTGATTTTCTATATCGCTACTCTAATAAAATATATGAAAAGTCAATGATTGGTCATTTGTTACCTATGTATAGCCGGGGCCTTACAGCATATGTTTGCTTTGTGCTAGTAAGCATGTAGAGGACAAATATAGCTACAGAGTAAACGAATAGAGCTTTGAGTCCTCTCGATTCTAGCAGCATTGCGTTATGCAAGGCGAAGAGCTTATCTAGTACGACAAACATGCTTGCTTGCTTTGATTCAAAATTTTCCTGGGATGTTCAGGTTGCAATTAGAAATAGTAACATATACGAACGATACACGTGAAGGAGACATTATATAGCTCATAGGAATATAAACCTGAGCTGCTAGTATTGTCTTTGAGCTTTCAACCAACCGATCATGGGTTCGCTGAAGCTGTTCTTGCCTGCTTAGAAGCTCCTGTTGTTGTTGGCTCCCAAGTTCCGCTAGTTGCTGCAGTGTACCCCTGTCAAAAACCAATTGATACGAAGAATTGTAGAACTATAAATCATATAACTCTTTTGATTTCAAATTTTCTAACTTCCCAAACAACGTCTTATGTTTTACCTGCTCTCTTCAAGTGCCTGGGACTGAAACTGGGTAATAAACTGAAGCCCCTCAACAGCTAAATTTTGACCATGTAAAAGCTCCTTCTGCTTCTCCAATGAAGCCCCGGTCATACTCCAAATATTGTCGGCTTTATCCTGTAGACCTCTCATTTTCGAAAACATTGCATCCCCAACTTTGACAATCTCATTCTCTATCTGAGCAGTTTCGGTTTTCAAATTTTCAATCTCTCGCTCCACTTCACGTTGAGACTTTTCAACATTTTCCATTGTTGCTTCTATGTTCTGTCTCATTGTTGTTTGGCTTTGTTGCAGTTCTAGCTGAGAAGCAGCAATTCCTTGAGATTGCTCGTAAACTTTTTCTGAATGCTTCTGCACAAGGTCAACGTGGTCTCCTACGTTCTGTGTGAGCTCAGCGAGTTGTTTTGTTTGGACGTCGATCGACTCTAAAGATTCATGTATTTTGTGAGTATTCTCCAACAAATCTTCTGCTTTTCTTTCTATCTTATCTAATTTATCTTCAGCAAATTGTGCAGAGTTCTTTAGCTCATTCACCAGTTCCTCTGTGTGACGACGGAATGCATCGCTCCTACATTAGAATGCACAAAAACTATTCATAAGTAAACTCTAAACCTGCGTCATTTTTAAAATAGGGACCCAAATTTGTGGTTGATAAACCTTCGTCCTTTGATGGTTTAAACAAAAAGGCCAACCTTTATTATCTATGGAAAATTGATGAGACTGAACAAGTACACAAATATTGCTTCACTCTAGCATTTTAGTGTTCTACGTGAAAAGGTTTACTGTCCCATTTATTTCAAAGGACATTGGTTTTTGTCGAATTTGCTTGTCTGGATTTGCTTGATTAGGTAATAATACTATTTTTATTGAAACTGTATTTCTCGAGTAAAATTAGCCCATACAATACTGAATTTGAGGCTTATTTGGTTGAGGACTTTAAGTATATGGTTAGCTGCTTGATTTTTAAGGTGAGTTTTTTCTGCTAGATACGTCTAACTTTTTTCTTAGTCTTGAAAAAGCTAGTTTTTTTGGCTTAAATGCTTCAACGAAACAAACCCTAGAATCAGATCTATTATAATGGAGAACCTGCAAAGCCAAGTACCTAAGTTTTATCTTTTTTTGTAGATACACTTCATAATCAATAAGTTGCATGCATATAGTTAGTGTTACGATGCCACCCGATCTCCGAGACAAAACCTCGGTACCTGAAATTGATAATATGTACTTACTGCAATTGATGACAGATGGTGTTCGTCTCCAGATAAAACGCCAGAAAAACATTATGCGTGTCATTGTCGAGTTCTTTCCGGCATTTTAGCATGGATGATGATGTGTCACAACGAGGAAGAGGGCGTTGACCCGAGTCCTTTAGGAAACAATCGCTCAGATCCCAAGTGAACCGAGACCTTTTCTCCTCATCAGCTAGACTCTCTTTACACGCAGCGAAGAGATTTTGGTAAGCACTTTGCCAACAAGAATATTTCATAACTATCTTCCTCTTTGCGTTCTTGGTCAATTCCACTGCCTTTTCGCTTTTCGGAACTTCCATAGAGAATACGGAGTTCATGTAACTTGAAACTGCATCTTTTTCGTTATAGCTTGGTTTAGGTGCCTCGTTTGACGTGAAGAACCAACCCCATGACTGATTGTTTTGTAGAATAAAAAAGAAAACCGAGAGGAAGAGAAGATAACACTTTTTCCGATCACCCATGTTGTCTTTCTGTTTTTCAAAACCAGTAATAACTTGATAGATGAATTTGTCACCTATGTCAATATCTGCAGGAATAGGAAAATGATGTGTATTACAGATACAGATTATTATTAAAAAATAAGTAGATGCAGGTATCATGTATGCATATATATAGAGAAGCACAGGCTTGGAGGGCAAGGAAGAAAGTGGCAACTTTGCAATTTGATAGGTTTCTTTTTTTTAAAATAAATTTCTGTAAAAAAATGTTGCAGGAATTCTGATATGTATATCTGCATAACTAGATAAGGACATGTAGATCTTGTTTCTTTAGTTGTTAATTTAATACGTATTAGGCTATTTCCAAAATAAAATATAAAAATACTTTTTTTTTTTTACTTCCAAAATAAAATATAAAAATACTTTATGCAGCTGTCAGTTAAGAAACCCTTCATATTCTTAACTAATAATTTTCCCCAAAGAAAAAGGAAAGTAAAAAGAAGTTACAAAAATCTAGTCTTTGCCAAATCAAATCCTCACACCTAAAGACTAAAGTTGATGCAATTTCTAAAATTATTGTAATTCAACCTGTCATGGTTTCCTAAATCAAATATCTATTATTTTCTTCACTAAACAAGTTAGGTACTATTTTTTCTTTCCATTTTTGAGAAATGGAGCCATAAATCAAAAGTGGGGCTGAAAAATGTGCAAGTTCATTAAAGGGGTTGAATCTCATACAAATTATTATGGGGGTTGAACATTATCGAAAAATTCTTTTGGGGGTATTTTTTCCCCTTTAAAAATTATACTATATTCCTCAGAGTTCATGCTCCGTATATAAGTATTTGTATGTATATAATTATGTATATTGCACCTATGTAGTGAAAGAAGTGCATCTTGCCTTTTTCTACTCCTAAGGTGACGGTTTAAGACATACCATCTGAGAATATGGTGAGATTTTGCAATTAATTGTGATGACTGATACACACTTAAAAATTAATAAGTTAAATTTTATAGAAATTTTCTGTTAGCAAATGTTATTTTAACTTTCACCTCGAAATTCTTCACTTATCTTCATCGCTTATTATGCAATAATTCTCGCGTCGAAGAAAAATAAAAATGAAGAGAGTGGTCGGTTTGTTTTTTAAGAATATTTTGTTCAATAAAACTATTTTTAATCATAGACGGAGATAAAAGTTTGCTAAGAGAAAAATACATCCTCTATATAGAGAAATCCAAAACAGAAAACGAAAATATAGTTTCTATTCGGTTGCAAAAGTAA
>MKEJ01099862.1:0-10361 GCA_001753735.1 Embelia ribes | reverse complement strand
GATTTTTATATTATTAATAAAAAGATTTTAATAGAATTTTATGGATGTTACCTTGTATGTCATCCTAACGATTGTTTACCTTTCAGGATCCTGTTTGTGGGAGTGCACATTGTGACTTAGTAGATTACTGGTCGAAAAAACTGGGAAAACATGATTTTGTCGCATATGCGGTAACCTCACGCTTCTTCTTTTCCATCCCCATCATATTTTGCAAGGTGTGAATCTCCGAATATTTATTCATTTATTTTGCTGTTTATTTGGCTCAGGCATCACGTCGGGGTGGCGTATTAAACATCCATTACGATGAAACGAGACAGAGGGTGCTCCTTCGGGGAAAAACCATCACCGTGATGGAGGGTTCTATTTTGGTCTAGTTTCTAAACTTGTCCAATTTCTGTTGTGTGTAAGAGAATTATGCCCGAGTTCTCATTTAGACCATCCGAGTCCCACTTTGATTAGTTTGTACCATATTATCGTCTATTTTTGTTTCACAATAATAAAGAAGATTGTAGAGCATACGTCTGCTCGGAATATTCAAAAGGAAGTTTATAATGCCACTGCGCTATGATTTGTAGCATTGCTCGTCGATGATATCGCTTTCCTGCTCAATTCCGTATATCGCAGTGGCTTGTGTTTGGTTTCGTTTGATACAACAATTTTTTTATGTTTTAAACCTTAACATGGCCCGTGTAATGATCCAATAGATTTGCAGAACGTTGTTCACTTGATGGCGTGTAAGCATATGATATCGTGGTGTTGTGAAATCTGGCTCGCATAATTGTGGAGCAACGTGCTCACATGGGGAACATAGCACGGATGGAAATAATTGTATAGGCTAATTTTAAGTGCAATTGCGATTACGCAGCCGCAATCGTCTGCTTCTGGGACTGCTTTTTATTTTCTGTTTCTATTTTTTTTTCCTTATAAATTGTAGCACGTGGTGTTTAATATACTATAAGGCTTATGCTTTTACCTTTTTAAGAGTACTTTTGGAAGAAATTTTGGAGATGCTTTAAAAAACTGCTACTATTTTTTCTTTTATTAATTACGATAATACCCTAAAAGATACCATTTTCATTCACAAACACGTTTACTTTTGTCTTCTTGCAATAAAAAATCATTTTATCACATTTTTACCAAGCACCGAACTACTCCAAATCAACTTCCAAAATTTATTTACTTTGACATTAGGGTGACATTTTCTTTTACTATCAACTTTTAAAAGCAACTTTGCGAAGCTATTATCAAAAGCAACAACATTACCAAACTAAGCTTATACCTTATGCTGCTTGCATTCGTCTGGTATGCTGTTATATCTCGTATAACTTCCGATTGCCCTATTCTTAAATTACCTTTTGAATTTTCTTTCCTGCAATTTGCTCGTTCATTGAGTTGATGAATATTGGTAGTTGTGAATTCCCCTAAAGGGTTGATTATGTAATCATGTCCATCATTCGATGCAAATTAAAATGTTGCATTGTAGTTTTTTATTTTTAGGCAGTCATCGACTCATCATTACGGTTCAGAACCAGCTTATCGATTTTTTAAAATGTCACATACAACTACATGCTTTATGTGGTCCTTGTCAATATTTACCTCTGTATTTTGCTACTCTCTGGGTGGCCCTTTTATTCTTGTACCTACTCAAATTATGTAGATTTTTTTGAAACTCAAATACTTGAGAAGTTGTGTATGATTGGTAGAGTAGTTTCTCAAAAAATTGTCATGTTCTTGTTTTTACTCATTTTTTGGGTTTAATTATTTTTGTGTTTACATGCTCCTTGTAAATCATTTCCTTAACAATGTAAATGTATCATTGTCCCTCATGCATTTCTCTGACCACTGATTTTCATTGCTATTTTTGTTCAGATATGAAGAAAAAGGGAGCAAGTGTGAGATCAGAATCTACTGTTTCTAATCCAAAAAATTCAGAAACTGTAGCTCGGAAACAAAAACGCAAGTCTGAGAGCACACAAGATGATGTTAATGCTCGAAAGATGCCGAAGAGAGCTGCTGCCTGCAAGGATTTCAAGGATTTCAAGGACAAACCTGCTCGATTTTCTGAAAAGTCAGCAATAATCGAGAAAAGAAGAGAGCAAGTAGTGGAGGAGGAACTAGAAGCAATAGGGTTGACAACTGGCCATGATGATCCACGGCCAAATAGAAGGCTAACAGATTTTGTCTTTCATGATGCAGAAGGTCAACAACAGCCAGTGGAAATGTTGGAAGTCACTGACATGTTCATTTCTGGTATCATTTTACCTTTGGAAGAAAGTTCTGGTAAAGAAAAAGAGAAAGGAATCAGATGTAACGGCTTTGGGCGTTTAGAATCTTGGGCTATATCTGGATATGAAGAAGGCTCACCGGTCATATGGGTCTCGACCGAGATTGCAGACTATGACTGTGTAAAGCCTGCTAGCAGTTACAAGAACATGTATTCCCTTTTTTATGAGAAGGCTTATGCATGTATTGAAGTCTACCAGAAGCTAACAAAAAATTGTGGTGGTGATCCCAATCTTTTTCTTGAGGACTTACTTGCTAGAGTTGTTCGGTCTATGAGCGAAAGAAAGAGCTTGCGTAATAAGATATCTGTCAAAGAGTTCATTCTTTCGCATGGTGACTTTATATACACTCAGTTAGTTGGCTTGGACGAGTCATCTAAAAAAAGTGATCTGAGCTTCAGTGAGCTACCTGCTCTTGTTGCTCTCAAGGAAGAAAGTATAAAAACTATGGGTTTTATGGCTGCCGAAATGGGTTCATCTCATACTTCTTGTACAACTCTGAGAATTGGGGATGGAGATGAAACAAACCAATTGCATATGGAGACAAATAAAGATGAGGGAGATGATATGAAATTGGCGCGGTTGTTACAGGAAAAAGAAGACTGGAAATCAGCAAGACAGAGCAAAAGGCAGCGCATGGCCACTCCGTCAAACAAATATTACATCAAGATCCATGAAGATGAAATTGCAAATGACTATCCCCTTCCTGCATATTACAAGTCTTCTGTTGAAGAAGTTGACGAGTATGTTGTTTTCGAAGGCTCTAATGATGCAAACTATCCCGATGACCTTCCACGAAGCATGCTTCACAACTGGGCACTATATAATTCGGACTCCCGATTGATTTCTTTGGAGCTTCTCCCAATGAAACCTTGTGCTGACATTGATGTCACTATTTATGGCTCTGGGTCTATGACAACTGACGATGGAACTGGGTTCTGTCTTGATGGGGAGTCTCATGGAAGTTCCAGTTCTGATGTTGCACATGATGTGGATGGACTTCCTATATTTCTAAGTGCTATCAAAGAATGGATGATTGAGTTTGGATCATCAATGGTCTTTATTTCAATTCGAACAGATATGGCCTGGTAATATCTTATAATTGAAAGCCCTTCTGCTCTAGACATTTTTTTTAGCCCCGTTAGCTATACAATCTTTGAACTTATCTATTTACAAATAGATATGTAAATACATGAAGTTATCCTATTAGGTCTGGCTCCTTGTTTCTTTTCTTTCCCCGCAGGGCTCTCAATCACAACCAAGTTTTAGGCTTATTATGTATGAGCTCTTGCAATAACTTCTTAGTTTGTACATTTAAGATCTGGGGTTTGCAATTGTGTGAAGCTGTAACCTAATAATAGATCTTTTATTCATTTTTCTCTATCGCAGGTATCGACTTGGAAAGCCATCAAAGCAATATGCAGCGTGGTATGAACCTGTTCTGAAAACTGCAAGGCTTGCGATTAGTATTATCACATTATTGAAGGAACAAAGTCGAGTGTCACGACTTTCATTCTCAGAGGTCATCAACAGATTGTCTGAATTTGACAAAGATCATCCTGCTTATATTTCCTCCAACAAATTGTTGGTCGAAAGGTATGTGGTGGTTCACGGACAGATTATACTGCAGCAGTTTGCTGAGTTTCCAGATGATAATATTAGAAAAAATGCTTTTGTAACTGGCCTTCAAGATAAAATGGAGGAAAGGCATCATACAAAGTGGTTGGTTAAGAAAAAACTGCTGGCAAAGAAGGAATTAAATACTAATCCAAGAGCTCAAATGCAATCTGTGGTTTCTAAAAGAAAGCCAATGCCAGCCACTACAACAAGACTGATCAATAGAATTTGGGGGGAGTATTACTCAAATTACTCATCTGAAGACTCAAAGGAGAAAGATGCAAGTGAAGGGAAGGAAGAGGAAGTAGAGGAAGAACCAGAAGAGGATGGAGAAGATCTTGAAGAGGCTGAAGAAGGAGTAGACATAGTCCCCGAGCAAATCGAAAAACCTTCTTCAGCACCAAAACCAAGAAAGCAAAGCTCTTCAAGTGAAGAAGTTAAATGGATCGGAGAAGCAGTTGGCAAAACATGTAAGGGTGAGGCTCTCTACAAACAGGCAATAGTTCGTGGAGATGCAATCTCTGTTGGTTGTTCAGTATTGGTAGAAACAGAAGACTCAGCAGAATATAATCCTATCTATTTTGTAGAGTACATGTTTGAAGATTTGGACGGGAAACATTTGGTTCATGGAAGATTGATGATGAGAGGTTGCCAGACTGTTCTTGGGAACACTGCTAGTGAGAGGGAGGTATTTCTCACATATGATTGTTTGGATTTTGAACTTGGTGATATCATGCAACCTGTGGTTGTTGAGATGCGGGTATTACCTTGGGGTCATCAATATCGGAAGTCTAATGCTTCTAATGATAAGATTGACAGGGAAAGAGCAGAGGACAGGAAATTAAAGGGATTACCCATGGAATACTTCTGCAAGAGTGTATATTGCCCTGATAAAGGGGGTTTTCTCGCTCTTTTAGTTGACTCAATAGGTCTTGGTTCTGGGATTTGCAGCTCCTGTCAACTGAAGCAAGGCCAAAGGGAGAAGAATGTCTTCAAAGTGAATTCTTCCAAAGCTGGCTTTGCATACGAGGGAGTTGAGTATAGCCTTTATGATTTTGTTTATATTGGTCCTCATTACTTCAGTACAAATGAGAAGGACTATGAAACTCACAAGGGTGGAAGGAACATAGGCTTGAGAGCTTATGTAGTTTGTCAATTGTTGGGGATTGAAAGTTTCAAGCCTGCTAAGCAGGTTGACCCCGAATCAGTTGAAGTCAAAGTTAGGAGATTCTATAGATCAGAGGACATTTCATCTGAGAAAGCATATCGTTCAGATGTGCAAGAGGTATTTGTTTTCATTGGCGGTTAACATGCTTATGATCCAACTTAAATGCAGAGATAACTTTTATGTTTATGGGCCAATTCCATGCTTATTTGTGTAATCAAATTCTCCATGATCTTTCTATGCTATGTTGGTATGTGTTACCTCTTTTCTTTTATCTGTTTTAAGACGTCAACTGTGATGCAGATATATTACAGTGAAGATATAACTAATGTGCCCCTCATTGGCATAGAAGGGAAGTGTGAGGTCCTAAGAAAGCAAAATTTTATATCCATGGATACCCCTGGAGTTTTTCAGCATACTTTCTTCTGTGAAAATTTCTATGACCATGATACTGGAGCAATCAAGCAGGTAGCCTCATTTTCTTCGGTATTAATGTGTGCTTTGTCCTTCTCTGATTGCCTCTTCTGGCTTAATATTGAATTAAATCTTTGTTGCCTCATATATAGTCGTTTTTTATATCAAGTGTATGTATCTTTTTTTTTTTGTCTTTCCTTTCATTTACGAAATTAACAATGTAAACTTGCATTTTTTTAACAGTTGCCACCAAATGTGAAATTAAGTGCTCCCATAGAGAGTGCTTCGAATGATTCTGCAAAAAGAAAGAAAAAGGGGAAGTGCAAAGAAGGGGAAAATGATTGTGATGATCAGCAAAATGCATCTTCTACAAATCGTCTGGCTACGTTAGACATTTTTGCTGGTTGTGGCGGTTTGTCTGAAGGTTTAGAGAAGTCAGGTATGCTTCTTTGTTTTACTACCGACTGTTTAAGTTAAAAGTGACACTTAAGTTCTTTACCCATCTAACCAATGAATACCTGCAGGTGTATCTCTGACCAAGTGGGCTATAGAATATGAAGAACCTGCCGGGGAAGCTTTTAGACTCAATCATCCAGAAGCGCTCGTACTCGTTAATAACTGTAATGTTATCTTAAGGTACAAACTTTAAATTTTTCTTACCAAATGATGTATAAGAGCATGTGAAGGAGAAATCTTTGTTGCTTTAATGGTTTTAACCTTCTCAAAATGACAATGTTTCTTAAGTGATGTTGCCATAAACAAATGTTTCAATATTCATTGTTACTTTATCAAGTATTTTTTTTTTCTCGTTTTTCATTTTGATTTGATCATTTGATTGTCTGCACTGTGCCTTTAATCCTTGTCCATCCTGTTTTTAGTTTCTATTCTCTTTCCATGTTTCGTAACTAATTAATGATTGATATGCAGGGCAATTATGACCGCATGCGGAGATGCAGATGATTGCATCTCGACTGAGGAGGCAATCAAGTTGGCTTCAAAGCTTGAGGAGAAGGAAATCGCCGATCTTCCTCGACCCGGAGAAGTTGATTTTATCAATGGAGGGCCTCCATGTCAAGTATGTGTAGCCCATGCTTTTGTTGCCATTTCTATAATCTCAAGGGTTTCATCGTCATAGTGCTGACACTTTTGATCCTTTTCTTTTTTCTGCAGGGGTTTTCAGGAATGAATAGGTTTAACCATAGTACCTGGAGTAAGGTTCAGTGTGAAATGATCTTGGCATTCTTGTCGTTTGCAGAGTACTTCAGGCCCAAGTTCTTCTTGTTAGAAAATGTCAGAAACTTCGTGTCTTTTAACAAAGGGCAGACTTTTCGGTTAACAATAGCTTCTCTTCTGGAAATGGGTTATCAGGTAATTCCACCATTTGTTGAGATTTATCTGCTTTATGCGTTTGGCCTCAGATTATCATTCATCCATCAAAATACGGATTTCAAATTCAAATTATGTAAAACTGAAAGTAAAAATGGTCAATTCTGAAGCCGGATGTCAAATTGAAGGTCCATTGATGTTGGAAGTTTTGCGAAACAGAAGACTAGGCAAATTGGAGACCTCATCGCAAAATTAAGTAGCTGTTCCCTTTTAATGCTTTTCGTTTGAATTTGTACAATACAATGATTGTTCATCAACTACCGTATCAGTTTCAAATGTAAATTGCATCATTTTCTCTTCTAATCTAATACAAGTTTCATGATTTTTGGTAGGTGAGATTTGGAATCTTGGATGCTGGGGCTTATGGTGTTTCTCAATCCCGGAAACGTGCATTCATATGGGCAGCATCACCAGAAGAAATACTTCCAGAATGGCCCGAACCAATGCATGTGTTTTCCGGTCCTGAGCTAAAAATCACATTGGACAAGAATACCCAGTATGCAGCAGTGCGAAGTACTTCAAGTGGCGCTCCTTTCCGACCTATAACTGTAAGAGACACAATTGGAGATCTTCCAGATGTTATGAATGGGGCTTCAGCCACTACAATGGAGGTGAGTTCATTTACATTATTACATGCTATTCAGTAGAAATTTGTGCTTTTATGTACCTTTTTTTTGTTTGAATATTGTCCTATGTACCTTACACCCTCTTTTATGTATTGTTGCAGTATAAGGATCAACCAGAGTCATGGTATCAAAAGAGAATTCGGGGGAGAACAGAGATTTTAGTGGATCACATAGCGAAGGAAATGATTGAGCTTAACCTTATCCGTTGCAAGAGGATTCCCAAACGGCCTGGAGCTGATTGGCGTGACCTTCCTGATGAGAAGGTACTGCTTTGGCCTTTTTGTAGCTTTTTTTTTTTTTTTCTCCTGTTAATTATTACTATTATTATTTTGAAAAAATGCTGAACAAGTCAATAGATCTATGCTCTCAATTGCTGATGGAAATTTTTATCCTAGTATTACTTCAGTCTTACTCACTATGTGTTGCCTTTATATAGGTTCGGTTGGCTAATGGACAGCTTGTAGATTTGATACCTTGGTGCCTACCAAATACGGCCAAGAGACACAACCAATGGAAAGGTTTGTTTGGAAGGTTGGATTGGGAAGGAAATTTCCCAACATCTATTACCGACCCACAGCCAATGGGCAAGGTTGGGATGTGCTTTCACCCCGAGCAGGACCGTATAATCACTGTTCGTGAGTGTGCTCGATCTCAAGTAAGTGTGCCGCCTAAGCTTCAAGTTTTTTTTTTTTCCAAACAAAAAAGGGCGGAAAGAAAAATTAAAAAGTTTGTTGCTTATGTTGTGAAATATAGATACTCGAATGAAATTGCTACTCATAAAATTTACAGAATAGTGTGACAACTTAATTGTTGGGTTTAGGGTTCAGTGTTTTACTTTGGTGGAAAAAAGAAAAATTATGTTGCTGATCAATTTGAGTTTTGGGTATCATCTCTTGCAGGGCTTTCCGGATAGCTACAAATTTGCTGGGAATATACAGCACAAGCACCGCCAAATCGGCAATGCTGTCCCTCCGCCTCTAGCCTATGCTTTAGGGAGGAAACTCAGGGAGGCAGTTGAGGAGAAAGCCAAAAGGAGTTGAATTGCTGTGTCCGCTTTCTTTTTCTTTTTTTTTTCTTTTCCCATCATCATTTTTCTGGTTGGTTGATATCTCAACCTAAATAATATGTAAAATACATTGTTATCTTTTTTTTAACTTTTAGACCTAAATATTAAATCTATATTATAATTTTTTGTTGCTCAAGCAACTCAGAAGCTGAGGCATGAGTTAACAAAGCTCTGAACTGTTTGTACAGAAAACCTGCTATTGTTACTTGAGAAATGTTGCCATTATTTATCACTTTGTGTGACTTGCAATTCTAGGGATGCTACAGCACAAAAGTCACAAGTTTTACAGGGACCAAAGAGGCTCCAATTAATGGAACCTTCTATGGGCTCCAACACTGTAAGATTGCTTGGCAATGCAGGGGTTCATTACTTTGCCAAGTAATTTGAAAATGTTGGAGTACATAGGAAGCTTTATTAATTTGACGCCCTTTTCCACTTACGGTTGATGTGGTGAGTTTGTGATGAGTTTGACGACTATTGAATGGTGACAATTACACTCAGCAGAGCTACAATAGCAGTTTTATACATCTGTGGTAGAGATGAGAAACTCTCACGTGTGTATAGTTCATTCCCTTTGACAAATAAATAATAATTAAAAAATAAGAATTGAATTATGTTTGGACTTCGAATTACTATTAGAAAAAATGTCACATCTGACAATAAATTTGTTACCCAACAAGGGACAACTTTATAACAATACCATTTCTCATATCAACACTTGATGCTAAGTAGAAACCTTTGGAAGACACGGTAAAAAAATGTATTATTTGGAGAGAAATTAATTTTATAGTCCCCATTTTATTTTACAATAAAAATATGATATCTCTTCTATATTAAACAATATAAGCAAACTCAAAATTTACAAGGCCCAAGGAGTTTTTTGGACTGCTAGATAATTAATTAATGCAAAGAATTTTTTATTTAACTAATATATATAGTCTACAAAAATTTTCTTGACATACCAAAAGAAAAAAAGAACACACGAAAAGTAGAAGTAACATATCACATACCAAAGTTGATAAATTTATTGATATGCATACTAATAAAGTTCCACAAATTATGAATTTAGCAGAAGAGCAACTCACTTCTGCGATTGTTTGGCTAGATTGGTGCATGAATTGAAAATTTGAGAGATAAAACTTGGTGAAATATGCAAGGGCCGAAATATATGGGTATACATGTATGCATATTTTAGTTATGACAATATAAAAGATGGGTGAGTTTATCAGATTAGATCGTATGATAGGAACTAAAAAGATTGATATCCTTATGCATAGGTAAAAAAAAAAATGAATTCAATTGGATTAGAACAAATTAGAATGGTTTTTAGCATATTACAATTATGCCTGTAAAACTTTTGGAAAATATTTTAAACGCAAAAGGTAGTTTTGGTATAAAAAAATGTATGAAACATTTTGTATAATTGATATTTATCAGTCTTTTTACTGAACTTATAGTTGTTTTTCCATTTTATTTTACATTGAGATGGCTCTTTCGTTCTATGTAGGCGGATATAGCAAATAAACTATTCAACTTAAAAGTTAAGCAATTAAATATCGTCTAACTTTTGAGTAAAAAAGTAGAAAAATTAGAATTTAATAGTTGCAATAAAACAAAGCCAGAATTAGATTTGTCGTCCTATTTTGGAACTCTCTTTTACATTTCTACCATCAAGTCCAATTTTAAAAGCATTCAGTAGCAGAAAACTAAGATCTAAGAAGCTGCGGAACTGTCTTTGACAGCTTGGGGCGCTAGCGGTTACTTCAATATCGCAAATGCATATGACTTTTTTCGGAATAAAGGGC